>JAGFMF010011406.1:2641802-2707613 GCA_019455555.1 Galemys pyrenaicus | reverse complement strand
ACTGAGGTGATGGTGCACGGGTGAAATGGTGGTGGGTACCCCCTGGGGACTACAAATGATGTCAAATATAACTAATAAAAATAAATAAATAAATAAAATGCAGATGGCTCCCCTCCACCCCCAAGTTTCTGATTCAGCAGCTTTGGTGGGGGGGGGGGGTGCCCAAGAATCTGCATTTTTTTTTTAAAAAAAAAAAAGAAACTTGCTTCAAATTATATATACCCCCCACACATACACAGGTTATAAGCAAAGAAGGAAAAAAATCTATTATGAAAGCATTAATCATCAGAAAGTATGATTCCATATGTCATCCTATACTCATATCAATATCATATAGTTTTTAGAGCAAAGAAAATTACCAGATACAGAGAGGGATATGACATAATGATAAGGCTAAGTCTCTCAAGAAAATAAAATGGGAAGAATCATTCCACAATCATTCTACAAGTCTTATTATATAGCTATAGTAACTAACACTGTGAGGTACTGGTAGAAGTACAGATACATAGAACAATGGAACCCAACAGAGAATCCAAAAACAGAGCACACAAACATGCCCAGCTGATTTCTGAGAAAGATGCAAATTCAGTGGAGGGAAGATAACCATTCAGAATGCTACTAGTGCAAGTGGATATCCACATTAATAATTAAAAAAGGAACTGTGACCTAAGTATCAATCCTCATACAACATTAATTCACAATTACTCAGTTTCAGATATAAAATAGAAAACTATAAACGTTTAGAAAAGCTCATAGGCGAAAACTCAGAACCTAGGACTAGGCAAAGAGTTCTTAGATGTGATAGCAAAATCAAGATCTATACAGGGAAAAATGGATAAGTTGGAATTTAGTTCTGGAAAACACCCTGTTAAGAGGATGAAAAGACAAACTACGGGCTGGGATAAAATGTAAACCACATGTCCAACAAATCATTAGTATCCAGAATACACAGATATCTTAAAACTGAAAAGGAAAAAAAAAGGACTAGAAGAGGGACTAAACACATAAAGAGAAACATTCCACTTAAGGCGTACTTTTTGTATTATTAATTTCTTCATACATATTTGATGCCAGTTGTACTTCCCAGGGAGTTCCCATCACCATTCCACCAGTGCACCGTCACCTCTATCCCCTGCGCTCTTTCCGCCCCGTCTAAGCTCCCCCACCCCTTCAAGGTGCTTCTGAATTGTCTTTGTCTTTTTGTTCCTGTGTTTGTTTTATTTTTAATTGCTGTTGTTCTTTTCCTTGCACCCCATTTTTTGTTTGTTTTTTCTTTATATTCCTCCTACTAATGAAACCATCGATATTTTTCTCTTGCCTTTTGACTTACTTTGCTGAGCATAATTCCTTCTAGCTCCATCCAAGTTATTATAAATGACTCTAGCTTATCTTTTTTAATTGCTGAGTAGTATTCCATTGTGTAGATGTACCACATCTTCCTGATGCAGTCATCTGTTTTTTGGCATCTGGTTGTTTCCAGATCTTATCGATTATAAATAGTGCTGCAATAGTCACCTATCTAAAAGATACCTGTAGCCCTATGTTTATTGCATCACTTAAGGTATACTTAAGGCAAATTACCACATGAAAAGGTATTCAGGGTGAAACAAACAAACAAAAGACACAATGAGGGGGCCTCCCTGGTGGCACAGTGGAGCGGCAGACCTCTCTTGCCTTGCCCGCTGCTGCCCTCAGAAGTGTATTTCTGTTGATCTGCCTGTTCTGTACCCAGCTCTATCTCTGGTGAACCCTCTCACCTCCCACACCAATGGCCTGTACCCCAGTTCTTGTATGCATCAATAAAATCTTTTTAAAAAAAAAACACAATGAGAGAGTATTATACATCTATCAAAAATGGCCTAAATATCTCTTAAAAGCGACCATACCAAATGCTGGCAAGGATGCAAAGAAATGTGTACATTGCAGGTAAGAATGTAGAATGAAAAAAGTTTAGCAGTTTCTTTTTTGAAAATAAAATGTACATTCATCAAATGACTCAGCAATAATACTGATAGACATTTATCTCAGAGAAATAATAACTTATGACTACACAAAACCTATGCACAATTGTTTATAGCAGCTTTAGTCACAATAGCCAAAGACTGGAAACAATCTGAACGTCCTTCAGTGGATGAATGTTCGTCAGTAAAAAAACTGTGGTCCATCCACACCAAGGAATGAAGTCTTTATACACAACATAATCTGTATGACTCTGGAGAATTACACTGAGTTTTTCAAAAAGTCACTCCCAAAAGGTTACACACTGTATGAGTCCATTTTCATAATATTCTTGAAATGACAACTTTATAAAATGGAGAACAGATTAGTGGTTGCCAGAGGTCACAGAAGTGACCTGGAAGGAAAGCGGGTGTGTCCCAAAAAGGGCAACATGAGAGGCCCTTCTAGTAATGGAAATGATCTTCTCCTTGCCTGTGTTAATGTCCCACTCCTGGTTGTGACAGTCTTCTTACAATTTTCTGAAAATTATCCCAAATTTTTAATTAAAAAAGGGATCAAGGCAGGGACAAGAAGAGCACCAGGGACTATGGTGACGGTGCCCCAGTGAACTGGTGGTGGAAATGCCTAGAACCACACCTAGAAAAGAAAGCAAACATTGTAAGAAAAAAATAAATTTTTTTAGAAGTATTAAAGAAAAATAGCAGAGCTTTGCACTAACCCTTCACAGACCTCATGCTGGGAGACAAGGCACAAAGGAAAATATTTACAGAACCACAGAAAACGTAAATAATGCATGTGTGATAAGTCCCTTTGACATCCTGTGATTCTTGGGGCTCCTCCTTAATGCCAGCCATGTCCCTCTTCCACTCTGAATTTTGTCAGAACTGGAACCTGAGATTTGGGGACCCAGAGAGCAAAGCTGGAGAGCAAGGTTTTCACATTGGAGGAAGCGTTGAGTTCTGTCCATTTGTTTGACTTTTTGTTTCTCAAAGTATTTGCCCACAGAACCCTTTCTCCTACGTAATGCCTATTCACATCCTATGGACCTCATGCTCAGAAATGCCAGTGTAAAGGTGGCTGTAGTATAATAAACTTTTTTTTAATTGCCATAGTGCTGACTTACAGCGCTGTGTATAATTTAGATGTGCAGGGTCTCTCCCATCAACTGTTGTGACTACACCACACCCGCCACCAAAACCCATAGTCCTCTACCACAGTCTACTGTGCTCCCTCCCCACTTTGTTCTCTTCACTCCCCCACTCCAGTGTGGCCACAGTTCTACAGTCAGAGTTCTAAGGTTTGTTAGTAGTTTGGTTTTATCTGACCCTTTGTTTTTTTCTCTGTATTCCACAAATAAGTGACACCGTCTGATATTTGTCTCTTCTTTCTGACTTGCTCAGCATAATCTACTCCAGTTCCATCCATGTTTTTGCAAATGGTGTGAGTTTACTTTTTTCATAAATGAGTAGTATTCCATTGTACATATATACCATATCTTCCCAATCCACTCATCTGTCTTTGATTGTTTCCATAGCTATAGCAAGCTTTTTTTTTTTGCATATCTAGTAGGCAATAAGATATGAATAAAGCCATCTAATCAAATTTAATAATTTTTAAAATATTCTCCACAAATATTGGTGGAACTCCCACCTTGTGATATACGCTCTGCCAAGCACAGGGTTTGCTGAGATATACATGGTTCTTGCTCACATTAAGCTTCCATTCCAATGGGGAAGACACATACTAAATTACGAACAGTCACCCTCACTCTGCACACAAAGTAATTATATTCCAAGGTGCTATGAAGAAAGGGCATAGAATATGCTATGAGAGTGTATAATGTGTAGTTACATAAGATTGCCTCAAAGAAATTAATCTGCCACCTACAAAATGAGCAGCTAGTCAGGAGAAGTAGGGGTGGAGAGTGTGAGATGGAGTAATGTTGGTAAATGTACCAGGCAGCAAAAGCAGCATGTGCAAAGGCCCTGAGGTAGAAATAGAGGGGCCTATAAAGTGGCGTTAAACAATGAGAAAGGGGTAATGACCAAAGAGCCATATCATGCAGCCCTCACAGGCCAAGTTGGCATTTTGAGTTTTATTCTAAGAGTAGTCTGAGCCAATGAAGGCGCTTCCAACCCAACAGGGAAAATGTAGACATATTCAGTTAATTATTTGGCTTTTTATAATAAAATATTTTTTGGCATAGCACTTTGTGCTTTACAAAATAGTTCCATGTCTTTATGTCTTCTCTGTAGCAGCTCCCTGAAGGAGAAAACCCAAGTATTTGTATAAATGGGGGTTCTTGGGCAAAGAGAAGTAAGAGGCTTACCTAAGACACGCAGTAACCTAGCTGGGGATCAGGCATCCATATCCTGGTCATTTCACTTTTTAGGCTAGTCATGCAGAGAAAACACTGACTATGCATGAGTCATACCTGGAATCCATGTCCTTATTGGCAGGGAGGCCTCTTTACTGAGACGTGTGAACTAGTGGTTTAGTGCCTGGGCCAAGAACCTGCCAAACTAGAGTTCAAATCTAGGCTCAATAGGTACTTGCTAGTTAATGACCTCTATCAAGTTACTTAACCTCTCTCACCTTCACACTGTTTCTTTGTAAAAACTAACCTCATAGCATTGCTGTAAAATTTAAATGAGATAATATATTTAAGTATCAAATACATAGTAGGAACTCAATAAATATCAGTTTGATTTTTTTTAGATTTTTTTTATTTATGCATACAAGAACTAGGGTATAGGTCAGAGGTGTGGGGAGTGAGAGGATTCACCAGAGACAGAGTGGGGAGCAGAACTGAAGTTTACTGAGAAGCAGCAGGTGAGACAGGAGAGGTCTGCTGTACCATGTGGGTCACCTCCCTGGCCAGTACAGTGGCTGCAGATGCTTCATAGTACAGTGCTTAACTCCTTGGGCCACCAGGAAGGCCCCTCAGTTTGATTTTTTTTTAAAGATTTATTTATTTATGCATACAAGCACTGGGGTACAGGCCAGAGGTGTGGGGGTGAAAGGATTCACTACAGACAGAGTGGGGAGCAGAACAGGCAGATCAACCGAAGTACACTGCTGAGGGGAGCAGCGGGCGAGGCAGGAGAGGTCTGCTGCGCCATGTGGGGCCCCTCCCTGGCCAGCAGCAGGGATTGAACTCATGCTGCAGTGGCTGAGGTTTGCTTCATAGTGCGTTGCTTAACCCACTGCGCCACCAGAGAGGCCCCTCAGTTTGATTTTTTAGGGACAATTTTTTTTTAAATTTTGGAACCTTGGGATATAGTGAATGTGGAAGTTAAATGAGGCCCAGATATCTTCAAATTAGGGTTCATTGAAATGGGTTGGATCCTTGTGTGATTGTTTTCAGACACTCAAGGTGGTTCAGAGGAGGACCAAGCACTGAGATCCTTCCCAATAACAGCACTGATGTGTGGAGTAAAGTCAAACACAGCTGACACTTTACCTCATAGGCGGTGCAGGGGAGTTCTGCAGAAGATCATTTCCCTGGGAGCTGAGAGCAGGGGAGTAATTGCGCAGGTGTCCTCCCAAGTGGATATTATATGGTGGCTCTGCGAGCCGCACTTACAGAGCCATCTGAGGTTAAGACCGAGGGTAAGCAGCATTTAGGGGTCTCAGGGCCTGATAAACATCAAGGGAAAGGTCTTCCCAGAACGTTGATAAGGTATTAGGGAGGAAGGCGTATGAGGGTAAAGTAAAGGGGGCCTAGGGCACAAGGAATAGCTGTGATTCAAGGGACTCACTCCGTACCCTTCACCGCTTGTGGGGTTTTCAAGCCAGGGCAGTGTGGACTTTTTTGGGACTCACCATCTTCCCAAGGGCAAGATGTTGTACTCTAAGAAGTTAATGTGGAAAATATAGCCCTTTTGGGTTCCCTGACTTTGCAAGTAACATTTGTTCTTGGAGATGGGCCCATTAAAAGTAGGTGGTAGGGCCTCCCTGGTGGTGCAGTGGGTTAAGCAATGCACTGTGAAGCAAACCGCAGCCACTGCAGCACGAGTTCGATCCCTGCCGCAGGCCAGGGAGGGACCCACATGGCACAGCAGACCTCTCCTGCCTCGCCCGCTGCTGCCCTCAGCAGTGTGTTTCAGTCAGTCTGCCTGTTCTGCTCCCCACTCTGTCTGGTGAATCCTCTCACATCCCTGGACTCTGGCCTGTACCCCAGCTCTTGTATGCATCAGTAAATTAAATCTTTAAAAAAAAAAAAAAGTAGGTGGTAGATGGAGTGGGACCTCAGAGGAAAGTGAACTATTACTTAATCACTGACCCTCAAATATACTTGCCTGACTTACAGCCTAAAACACATTTTGCATGGTGACCAAGACCTGTGTGTGTGTGCACGCACACACACACACACAACAAACGTTTCATTAAGCAGTACCTATACTTACATACACCTAGTATTTTATTTTGTTTTATTCAATTTCATTAAATTGATTTCATGACCTGCTAATAGATTGAAACCTGCACTTTGAGAAACGTTGGTCTAATAGATGATGACTTGTCCTTGAAGGTGATTGAGGAAGATGCTGTTCATGAATAATGAAATTCAGATGAGCAATGCCAAGGGCTGAACAGACTAACTATGCTTTCAATGCTCACAGAGAATCCAGAACCTGGTTTTCTGTCACCCTGAACACTGAGGTTGGAGATAATAAAAACAATAACAATACAACAATACTTAGTAAGACTACTCAGTGCCGAGAGCTGGATGAGGTTCTTGAGTGGGATACAAATATGAATCAGAAATAATCTCTGTCCTTAAATAGCTCACAACCTAGTCAAAGAGATGCGCTGGCTCATAAACGCAAACTGTATAAAGGAATTCCAGGTAAAAGTGGCAGTTTGAGTTGAAAGAAGAGTAAGAAAATGTACCTCACTAGAAATAGACACTTTGTAATTATATATAATGGCTAAATTAAAGTAACATTAAATATAAATATTAATTAATTAATTAAATATAAATAAAGAAGATAACAATTGCAAAGTAAGTAACCACAGTCTAACGGAACAAATGGTAGTCCCTCAGCTCCAGGAACGCAAAGAAAACTCAGAGCAAGGCGGCTGGGGCGCGCACAGGCCTCGCAGGCTGCAGAATCAGTCACGGGAGCTCAAGTTGGACAGTGATGAGGGCGGAAGAGGCGCCCAGGCTTCTGCACGTTAGAGACTTGGAACTGAGCTGCCCTCATAAATTGAGGAGCCGTGGAAGGTCATTTACTCATGTAACAGGAACCAGAAAACCCCACTTACTGACAAGAAGCTTGTCATTTTCTGGGGACAATGGTGAAAAAAATCATCCATGAGAAATTACAATCCCAAATCCATGCTAAGTGTGGATGTGCATCTCAGCTTTATACTATTCACAAGGTCTGGGAAACCCAATTCAAGAAAATAACAAATTGGTCCAGAAATGGTGAAAACCCAGGGTTTGACATGAGGCCTCCTTCATGGTCAAGGGCATGTAAACCTCCCACACAAACCAAATCCCACTGGATATGAGTTTAAAATAAAAAACCACAAATCACAAGAAGAAATGAACTACAATGAGAAACAGGATCAGTTTAAAAAATACACTGAAGAATTCAGCTATCTGTATAGTTAACAAAATAATATGAAAAATACTTTAAAATAAATAAATTTAAAATGTCTCCCCTCCCCCAAATAAAAGAAAGAAAAAAATGTAGTGGCCTTCCTGGTGGCACAAGAGGTTAAGGCCCAGCACTATGAAGCATCCACAGCTACTGCAGCACGAGTTCGACCCCTGGCCAGGGAGGTGACCCACATGGCGCATCAGACCTCTCCTGCCTCTTCCGCTGTTCCCCTCAGCAGTGTATTTCATCAGTCAGTCTACTTGTTCTGTTCCCCACTCTGTCTCTGGTGAAGCCTCTCAACCTCCATATCTGGCCTGTACCTCAGTTCTTGTATGCATAAATGAATATATCTTTATTAAAAAGGAATAAAATCTAAAGGCAGAAATAAAACAAAATGGGAGTTGGGGAAGGAAGTAGAGCTGAAAAGAACCAGGTAAGAGTTTCTAGACATAAAATAATATTTAAATAAAAATGACTCAGTGGATGGATTAAAGAGTTGACAACATTGAACAGAGAATTAGTAAATTGGAAGATATATTGGAAAGGACCCAAAACACAATTCACAGAGTTACAGTTATAGAATATATAAGGAATAGTTAAGAGACATAAGAATTCTAAGAGGGACATTAGATATTCTAGAAGTGAATTATTAGTAAGAAAGGACACAGATGGATTTCTGAGCAGAATAAATAAGACCTGGTTTACACCTAAACCCTTGCAGTGATTCTGCAGACCTCAGAGACAAATAACTTGAGAGCTACCAATAATGACAATCAGACAGGCGGCCGGCTTCCCACTGGGCGCAATAGGAACAGATGATAAATAACTACAGCCTCACAACAACCCTAAACACAGAGCACTGTCACTCAGATAATTAGCCTTCAACAGAAAGCGTGAAATACAATTTCAGATAAGGGTGGAAAAGAGTTTACTATTCACAGTTCCTTGGTAAAGGAATTTTAGAAATTCCTTCAGTAAAAAGAAACTTGAACCCAAAAGGAAGAATTGGGGTGTACAAGCTATAGAGAGCAAAGAAATTGGTAAATACTATCAAAATAATAATAGTACTAGTAACAGCAGTAGTATTAATAACTGCTTTGACAGAAAATAAAATTATGATGGAACTAAAATACTAATCAATAAATAACATGGAAAATGAAAGAGATTAGTTCACAACCTAATATCCTTCTACTATTTAAGACAAGAAAAAAGTATAAATTAACTTGAATATTGAGTAAAATCTGCATGTTTTAAGTTGAGTGGTCCTATTTCCCTAGGAATAGAAAGTTTAACTTCCAAATCAGTAGACTAGAAAATGCAAAATGTAGAGATAAAATGTTATCGAGGAAATGCAAAGAGAAGGAAAGCATGGAAAATAGAAAACACAAAGTAGGATGATAGACAAATGCATTAATCACAATAAATGTAGACATTTCAAATTTACTTTTGGGCCCCCAACCCCATCTATTGAAAATGAAACTATAGAACAAGATAGGCCAGGCACATATTAACTAAGGGGCATCTGGCCTAGCAATATTGATATCAGACAAGAATTGAAGACAAAGATACTAACAGGGATGAAATAGGATATACTTAGTGAGAAAGGAAGTGGTCCGACAAGATTTACTTACCAGGGCCTCCCTGGTGGTGCAGTGGGTTAAGCAACGCACTAGGAAGCAAACCGCAGCCACTGCAGCATGAGTTCGATCCCTGCCTCTGGCCAGGGAGGAGACCCACATGGTGCAGCAGACCTCTCCTGCCTCGCCCGCTGCTCCCCTCAGCAGTGTACTTCCATTAATCTGCCTGTTCTGCTCCCCGCTCTGTCTCTGATGAATCCTCTCACCGCCCCCACACACACCTCTGACCTTACCCCAGTGCTTATATACATAAATAAATCTTTTAAAAAAAAATATTACTCACTAGCCGTTGAGGGCTGTGCAGCTGGCAGTTAAGGGGATAGCTCCTGCTCCCATGGTCGGTCTTGGCTTCCACCTGCCTGGACCGGGCAGCATACTCAGGACAGAGCAATTCTGGGAAATCGCAGGCTATATTTCTTGGGTATGATTTGCCATCATTGCATGATCTAGGTACATGTTTATTATAAGCTTTCAGTACTTGGATTTTTCCAAGACTAGGGATAAGAGCCCCCTAACCAAAATTCCCCAAAAGTGAGCAGGGGAGGGAGCAACCGCTGCCAGGAATGGGCCAGATCCTCCATGGGGCTCAAAAATACCAAACACCAGTGAGGCGCTTTGGCATTCTCTCACATTTGCTTATGTGAATGGGACAGGTGTAAGGACTCTGGGGTCGGAGTGGTAGGTTTGGTATGTCCTTTAGAAGACCAGGTGCCAGGAAGGTAAGGTGAAAGGGAGGCGAACGAGACCTACCCAGAATTCCGTCTCTACTTGTGAAGCTGGATCAGCACCTGGTGTCCCAGCCGCCATCTAACCTGGGAACTGCACCTCCAGACACACCCCATCCCCCCAGCCCCGCGGCCCTGGAGGTCCCATCTCTGCAGATGTACTGCAGTGTGACTAGCCCGTGGGACTTGGCCGTGTGACCCTGTTGCCTCATCATTCCACTCTGGCCAGCACACTGGAGGCCCAAGGCCCTGCCCCTTGTGATCGTCCTTCTCCAGAACTTTTGTCTGCTCATCATTTGAAAAGTCAGCAAATTTATTTCTGTGACATGCGTCTCTTGGGGTGTCTGCCAGCATCTTTGGGAACTACTCTCCCTACCCACAAGGTAGGCTCCCAGGAGTCACAGCCCGCCACAGCTGGAGGCAAGGTCAGAAACCTCACACAGAGCAAGTCAATCAGACCCCCTGCTCTTGGAGTTGGGCCTTTGAATGGATGAGCCTGGAGGCTGCAAAGCCGATAGGGAGAGTCGCATTATCTACAGCACAAAGGACAACGGACCTCAGCTTCCAGGAGCACAGAGCTGCCTTGGCTTCTGCTGGTCCCAAGCCTGGCATTGTGAGAACTCCTTGAAGATTCTCAGCAAACATTCCTTTGTGCTTAAGCAATCAGAGGGCACATTTGCATCATTATTAATGTGGCTTAATTATAGAGAATATCTCCTCTTAACTAAAAAGACACTTGATGGCCACAAAAGGCAAATGATGGCCAACAGGCATATGAAAAAATGTTCAACATCACTATTTATCATGGAAATGCAAATCAAAACCATAATGAAACACCTCTTCACTCCAGTAAGAATGATCCAGTGAAAAAAGAAAAACAAAAACAAAACAAAAAAACCAGAAACAACAAATGCTGGAGAGGGTGTGGAGAGAAAGGCACTCTCCTACACTGCTGGTGGGAATGCAAACTGGTCCAGCCACTATGGAAAGCTGTGTGGAGTTTCCTCAGACTACTAAATATGGCGCTACCATATGATCCAGCGATTCCTCATCTAGGAATCTACCCGAAGGACACAAAAACATTAATTGGAACAGAAACATATACTCCTATTTTTATCACAGCACTATTTATAATAGCGAAGGTATGAAAACAACCTAAATGCCTCAAAATAGATGAACGGATCAAGAAGTTGTATATTTATACAACGGAATATTACTCAGAATCAAAAAAGACAAACTTATGCCACTTGTGGCAACATGGATGGAGCTGGAAGGATTATGCTAACTGAAATTAGTCAGAAGGGAAAAGATAAATACCAGATGGTCTCAGTCACATGTGGAATACAGAGAAATCAAGTGAAAGGTCAAGAACAAGTCAAAACTAGCAAGCTGACCACAGGACTGAGGCATACAGCAAAGGAAGGGGTGGGTGGGGACAAAACAGGGGGAGAAGAGCACTGGGAATAAGGTGGCAGAGCTATGGGGGTGTAAGAAAAAATCTAATTAGTAAAAAAAATCAAAAAGAAAGAAAATATCTCCTCTTAAGTAAAAAGAGTCTTCTAGAAATTCTTTTTTTAAAAAAGATGTATTTATTTATGCATACAAGCACTGGGGTACAGGCCAGAGGTGTGGGGTGGTGAGAGAATCCACCAGACAGAGCAGGGAGCAGAACAGGTAGATGGACTACAAGCCACTGCTGAGGGGAGCATCAGGCCAGGCAGGAGAAGTCTGCCTGCACCATGTGGGTCCCTCCCCGGCTGGCGGCAGGGATCAAACTCACGCCACAGTGGCTGAGGTTTGCTTCACAGTGTGTTGCTTAACCCACTGTGCCACCAGGGAAGACCCGCTTCTAGAAATTCTTACATAGTTATTGCAGAAGCCCTGTTCATTGAGTCCTAAGTGTGACATTATGGTGGCAGGTCAGCCCACACCAAAGGGGTCCTGAGTCTGCCTGTCATTCACTGAGGATAACAGTCTTGTCTCATCCCAGGAGCTGACCAGAGTCAGCTAGAAGTGACTAGAAGGCACTGGCCTGGGTTTTCCCTAACCAGCAGGTAGGCTCACCTTGTACGATACCAGAGGCAGTAAATATACCAAAATTTCCTGTTAACAGCATTGGGCCAGGCAGCCAGTAGGATTCTTAGTTGAAAGAACTCAGCAGGGAATCAGTTCAAAAGGCGATAAGGAACCATTGTGCATGCTGGAGCTATATGCAGAGGGAGCACTCCCTGAAGTCACTGGTTTGTGAACCTGTGGAGGGGTAGTCCTTACAGATCTGTGGTATACATACTCCTGCTTTCTACCTGTTTTCCTCATGCACCATGGGCTAACCTGTTCCTGTGGATGGTGTTCTCAGAGGGTGTGGCTATATTTGATCTTGTTGATAGTTTTCCAAGAAACGATGACTGTCCGGCTATATCAGGTGGGGTTTCTTATAGACCATAGGAATACCTGGTCTTGAGGGGAGGTGTTCCTAGGGTTTCAAGTATACCTAGACTGCTGGTGAGTGGCACTGTTTCTATGGACATGGTATCTCCTTATCCCTGGTCCAGACCAGCAGTTTCCCCATACTTATCAAGACTCTTACATGGAAACAACCTCCCTTATTAAAAACACAAAAAAATACCAACTAATAAAGGTAGAAGGAATTATAGAATTAGAAGATTTACCACTTTGTAACCACGGCCATCGTAATTAATTCAGACAAGATCATGAATGGATGCTACAATCACTGGAATAAAGCTATTTAGAGAACAGGATAATTACACATTCTCAAATCCTGCCTGACACATACAATGTATTGTTCATACAGGGCAATGGATAGCTTTATAATGGAGAAACGTGAGTGATGTCATCTTAAAAGTAATCAAACTTACTGACACCAATAAGAGAAATTGATAGCATTGCGTGCCTCCCGATATGATGCACTGTGAAGGAAATCACCTGTTACTGTATTCCTGCCCAAAATGTTTAGCCTGAATTTAATCATGAGGAAACAATCAGATGAATCCAAATTAAAGAACATTCTGCTGCCTGGACTTTCCACCAAATTCATGAAAGACCAAAAAGAAGTTGGAGAACCACTTTAACATAAAGGAGTTTTTAAAAAAACAATAGAAAACTAAATGCAATGGAAGATCTTGGATGGGGACATTATAAAGACCTTTAAACAGACAACTGAGGGAATTCAAATATGGACTATATTAGGTATATGTTAAATTTCATAAAAGTGATCATTGCGTTGTGCAGTATAAACAGATGTCCTTGTTCTTGAAAGATAAATGCTTAAGTATTTGCTGATGAGGTATCATTTATGTCAGCAACTAACACACAGGCATTTCAGAAAGAGAAAGGGAGAGATAAACCAAATGTGGGAAATTGTGAATCTGTTGCAAATTGTTTATCAGTGCCAGGGCATATGAATGTTCATTGTAAAAATGAACTTTTCTGTAGGTTTAAATTTTCCAAAATAAAAAGTCAGAGAGAAGAAACAATTTTAAAACAAATGCAATAACTCCTAGTGAAATAACAGATCTAGTCAATGAAAGTAAATTGCTGTTAAAACCATTATGTGAAAAGCTGATGGAGGCAAAAAGGCTGAAGGGGACTTTAAAATAGATACATCTGGATGACAACAACTAAGCCCACTGATTAATCTTAATATTAAATAAAGAAAAAAGACATGAAAGTATGTGGTGCTGATGTAAAGCAATAGGAAGTTTATATCACCTGTAAAATATTCTTGCCAAAAAATCAAACCTCAAGCCATGCAATTCTGGAATCTCCCAGTTTAAAGGGATAGAGACGTCTGCTAACTGATAACACAGGGGCACTATCAGCAAAATCTTAATGAAGGAAACTCCATAGAACAAGTAGTTTCGAGTTGCTTCCATAGATAAATTGCAGAAAGGAATGTAATTTATGGAATAAAAAGGAAACAAACCTGAAGAACCACACCAGACCATATAGTGCATGGTTTGTGATTAGAACCCAAATCAGGGAAATTTGAACACTAAATGGATATTTGATGAGAGTAAGGAATTCCAGTTAATTTCTGTTTAGGTGAGATAATGATACTGTGGTTATGTTAAAAGAGTCCTTAACTTTTAGAAATACATATCGAAATATTTATGAGTGGACTGATTTGGTGTCTGTGATTTGCTTCCAATAATACTGCAGGAGATGAAATAAGATCAGCTGTATCTTGTTAGTTGCACAACTAGGTGACAGGTACATGCATGTTTAAAAGCATGTTTGAATTCTCCAGAATAAAAATTTTCAATAAATAAGTAAACCCAAGTCACCTTGCGATTTTCCTAACGTTGGAAATGCCAGAGGAAGCTCCTCCATGATGGCAAGAATGGCTCAAGTAGGCACAGGTGAGGTCAGAGAGACCGCCATGCCGGGGCAGCTTGGGGGTCCAGATGCTCTTTCAAGAAGAGCACTGCTGATCTTGGAAAGCTCTGTCTTGTGTTAAGACCAGACTCTTTTCTACCTGACAGAAGCAGCAAAATATTCCATCTGGGCAGCTCCCTGCCCCGACCGAGGTTAAGGATTGGGGTTTGCAAAGGCAAGTGGGTTGAACCCAGGGCAGAACAAGGAGGTGAAATTAGATGTCCCTTTTGTGAGCCTTAACTCAGGCTGCGGTCCACGACCAGTGGCCAAGGGTGGGGCTGGAGGGACACGGGCATCACCAAGGCGGGTGTGCTCTGCCGAGAACAAATGAGCTTCCAGAGCAGGCTCTCGTGGCCTCCTCCTCCCGCCATGGTGCTCCAGCTGTCCTCAGGGAAGGAGACGGTCTGACGCATCTCTCCCACTGTCATCCTCACACGCGCCCCTGCCCTCTTCCTCCTACCCCATTCTTCTTTCTTCTCCATCTCACTCTCTGCCATTTTCATTCCCTCCCCGGGGAAGGCCCCTCCCTCATTGCCGTTCTCCATTCCCTGCCCTCGGCCCTCCCAGACACCCCAGTTCAGGGTCCAGGAGAAGGACAGCTTTTATGTGGCTTGTAAAATTCTATTATATCTGTATTCAAAACCTAGCAGCTGAGAAACACTGGTAATAAGCGTGTTATTAAGCGTGTAAATACACTTCCACTCCAGGGCCTCCAAGGGGTGGGGGCCCGTGTCTCCCCTGCATGGAAGTCCCTTCCCACCTGCCTCCACCTCAGCCGTGGTCCCGCGCCAGGCCAGGTCTGCTCCAGTCTCCAGCCAGCGAAGTCCCGCAAAACCCAGACTCTCGAGAAAGAGGGCGGGGGAGAAGGCCGAAGAAAAAAAACATTAGGAAAAAAACTCCCACCCAGAGAGCATTCTTTCTGCAGCACTCAGGAAAAAGGATGTCTCACAGGGGACGGGAAGGCGAAATTTTTTCACATCCAAATGGATTGCAATTTCCCTCCATTTAGCACCTGAAGGTAATTAGCTCGAAGAGACTGCCGAGTGCGAAACACGTTCACGGAACATTAACTCTCACACATTCTCCAGTTGCAGGGAATTAATAGGAAAGATTAAAGTTTAAAGAGAGCAAAATGCCATTACCTCGCCAGCCACCTCTCTCCGCGGCAGTATCCAGCCCCCAAAAACCTTCGGCCAGTGCTGGAGCCGGGGCTCGGGTCTCAGCCTCCAGCCTGGCGGGCTGGGGCGCCTGGGTGTGCCGCGAACGGTGCTGGCGTGCACTGAGTGCACGCACGTGTGCAAAACAGGGCGGACCTGACCTCTCAGGCGGCCCGTGCGCCCCCTGGCCGTCAGCATGAAGTTTGGGGTGGACGGGACAGGTGTGTTCTCTTACAGGCTGACATCTGGCACTGGTGTGAGCAGAGGCCCTGGGTAGGGGAAGAGACATTAGCTAGGTGTGCCCTGCAATTGGGGGGTAGAAGGTGAGGCCTGCCAGCTTGGCCCTGGGCAGAGAGATGGAGGACGTCCCTCCTGCCCGGGTGTGCGTGGAGGCACTTGGGTGAGGAGATGGAGCTCGTTGTCCCCACGCACGTGAGACATGAGCGGGACGTGAGCACACGTGTGTACACACAACACACACGCAGGCGCCTGTGGTCACTCACACACAGCCGTCGTCGCCTGCTTCTCGAAGTTTGGGTAGGCTACAAATTGTAAAGGTTTCCGTGTTGTTTCAGTATTTTAGGAAAAGATGAGAGCAGAGAGAGAGAAAAAGAGAGAGAGTGGGGGGAGAGAGTAAGGGAGAGAGAGGGGCAGAGGCAGGCAGGAGAGAGAGAGCGCGCGAGATGAAATTGAGACATGGAAGAATTTATTGCCCAGAAAATTCCATTCTGCTATCTGATTCAAAAAGTCCAGTCCCCCCAGCTTCGGAAAATCTATTTTCCACATTTTAATACCCTGCAGAACAGTCCTCATAACTCATCCGAGTGTGTTAAGCACAGTTTTATTAGATCTGAAACAAATTTTGGTGGGGAGATACTATAGGTCATTAACCATGGAGTAATTTTATCCTTGTTTCCCTAATGATGCCATAATGGCGAGCGAATTTCTTAACTAAAGACCAAAGAACATTTTGAAGGTCAGTTTCATCTGTGAGCTCCTTCAAGCGCTTCTCAGAGAAGATTGGAAAACTCGCCGATTTTTTGAAGAGTCATTAATAATGTGAAAGCTGAAAGCACCCTCCATTTGCGTTCCTGCTTTTTACCTTTTAATTTTATATCGTCCCCGCTCAGAGCCCCGCTCCCACTCCTTCACCCTCCTCTGGACCTCCCGCCCGCCTCCCCGCCCCACGCAGGGAGCAAGGCTGCCCAGTACCAGGTACCCGCTGGCGGCTGCGATGGGGCAGACGGGCTGAGGGCTGGGAGGCAGGAGAGGTGGAGTGGCCAGAGTCACGCCTGTGGTCAGGGTACCCCACAGAGATGGGGGGCCTCCTGTATCCCAGAGTGCAGTGCACCGCGCGAGGGCATGGTTAGACGCGTGCTGTACGTGTGTGCATGCACACTGCCTGTGTGCAGATGTGTGGGCTCGGCCCTGGGGTCTCTGGGCTGTGTGCGGGGCGCCCTTGGGGCTCTGTTGGAAATAGGCCGGGAAAGGGGAGCAAAGATCCACTTTGGGTACAGCGGCCTGGGTGGTGGGGTCACTTGGGACTTGTGACCTGCTGGCAGGGCGGCGGCCTCCAGCCCAGTCGGACACTGAGTGGAGAGCAGGAGACACGTGCAGCTTGTGCGTGCGCTGGGCGCGGTGGGTTATCAGGGCAAGAGCCCAGGGCCCTCCCTCTGGGAAAGACCTAGACAGCAGAGTCAGGGGCCGCTGTCTTACCGGCCCTCGCCCCTTGGCCCTCACCCCCTGTCCCCCAGGCCTGGAGTCCTCGCTCACCCTTTTGTGCACCTCCTGATGCCCGACACCTGGGTCCTCGCGCAGCCCCCTCGTCCCAGCCTCCCCCTGAACCCCATCCTCCCTCACCTCACCCATCTGGTGGCGCTCACTGCGGGGTGCCTGGCCAGGAGCAGGGGTGGGGCAGCCCTTCCTGAGCGGGGCTTGGGGAGGAGGGGCGGCGGTGACACTCGTGCTCCCAGATGTGGTGGCAGCGATAATTCCAATTTTATGCCTTTGTTATGGCTTTAATCACTTTCTTTATGCGTTTTGTTCCAGCGATCAGGGAGAGACACCTGATAGGCAAAGAGGATACCAGGGGAACCATTTTTATTTGGAATGTGGTGAGAAGTCTAATTAGAATCTGAATTCTGCTGAGCCTTGAAATGGCCAGCACTTTATCCTGATCGCCTTAGATATTGTTTCGAGTCAATCATCTGTCATGGTGCGGCGGGAGCCTCTCCCTTCACACAGCTCCCTCCCGCCGCAGACCCAGCCAGGGCACACTGGGGGGAGGGGAGGCTCCCCTCCCAGGGGTGCTGCCTCCTGGGTGGGGCCACTGTTTGGGCCCCACGCGCCCTCTCCTGGGAATGTCTTTTCTGGGATGCTGGGCTTCAGCTCACGGGGTCAGGGCAGGGCAGGAAGAGGGTGCTGAGGAGCCCGTGCAAGAACAAGGAAATACTGGGGTGAAACCAGCCTGGCCGGAGGCGCTGCCTCAGCTTCCACAACACACGGCTCGCCTACCAGCTCTCCAACGGTGGCCCAAGGACTCTCCTCTCCGTCCCCGACATGCCCGGTCTCTCCCGCCTGCTCGATGGCCCTCAGACTCATCCCTCCCGTCGCTGACCCTCCCTGGCCTGGCGTTTGCCGCACAGCAGCTGTTCCTCACGCGAGTCCCTGCCGCTGCACTCTTGCTCCTGCTCGTGCTTCCTGCCTGGACTTCCGCCACCTGTCAAGTCCTGAGACCGCTCTCACCTCCTCCAGAAAGCCTTCCCTGATGGCACCATGAGTGAGACCCCTGAGAGCCGGCCCGATGAGCCTCGGCCCCTCCTGCAAAGCCCCCGACTGCTGCAGCTCTCTCCTGCCTTCAAGTGGGCTGCAGTTGTCCTCTCTTTATCTTTAACTGCTTTGGGGTATGTGTGTGTGTGTGTGTGTGTGTGTCCTACATCTGCTCAAACCCTCTTTCAGCATGGCAAAACACAAAGCAGAGGTGAATATTATTCTTAATGACAATTTCATGTCCCCAAACACACCACAGGCTCCCCAAAGTCTGACCAGCTGTACCCCCCTGCCCCGGCCCCATCTTGTATCTTTTCCAAAACCTACTCTAAGCACACGGGATGGGGCGCACAGGGCAGACTGCACCGCTGCCTCCAAAGTCACAGATTTTCTGGGCCTCCTGCCCCATGCATGCCTTCTGGGTGGGTGTGGGCATTCTTGGGCACGGTAGTAACGAGGCAAGTGCTGTGTCTGGCAGGGAGGGGGTGGCTCTAGGGAAATCCTGGGTGGCTTGTGTTTCCATGGAGAGTCCGGTCTCCTGTGGTCAGTGTTGTGAGTCCCCTTTAAATGGAGGGGAGCTCAATGCTCCCCAGGCCATCGACTGTGCCCATACAGCAGAGTCCTCACCGGTGGTCAGTGTCGCTGTGAGTCTCCTGAGTCGCCACTGCCCCCTGGAGGTTGGATGTGTGGTGTGGTGACTTAGGGGCGGTCCAGTCCCCCCTGTGGAGAGAAACGGACTTCCAGGGTGCCCAGAAGACCCATCTCAGCCAACTCACCTCCCCATCGCCACCTAACTTTGAATACAACTTATTTATTTCCTGGGTGGTCTCTTTCTTTGCTTGCACCTCAGTTCTCCGGGACCCCCAAGCTCTGGGTAGGGTGTGGGGGTGCATTAACTGTGGCCTAGAAAACCACGGGTTTGTGGCCGGGAGCTGGGGTTGGGTCCTTCCCCCTCCCAGCAGCCCTCACCCAGAAGGCGCAGCTGCACTGGTCCCACACCGACGACACGGAATGTCATGCAGGGACATGACCCCAAAGTGGGGGTCCTTGTTTACAGGGGAAGAACAGTGTTTGGAGGGACATCGGAATGGTTTTAGTGGAAAACTGCAATCTGCCATTAACATCTAGATATAAATTACCACATTGGGTGTGTGTTGTGGGGAGGGGGCTGTGTGCGTGTTTGATAGAGGGTCAGCAGCAAGAGACGCCAGCCCCCGTAGGGAAGAAGCAGGACCCGCACACTGGGTCTCCCCACGCAGAAAGGCAGGAATGTAAGGGTGGCTCGTTCTCTGGCTGCAGCTTCCCCATCAGGGCGGTGGGGGGGATCCAGCCCCTGGCCCGGGAGTACTTGTGCTGGGTGGGGGCGATGGGTGGGAGGACAGAGAAGCCAAAGCTTAAAGGCCCGGCCTCTTCCCATCTCAGACGCCCTCAAGGCACTGTCCTCTCTACAGCCAGAGCTGGGCTGCAGCTGGGGTAGATGAAAAGGAGGAGAAACTGTTGGATAAAAAGAAATTCAAAAAAAAAAGTAAGTGAAATATTCAAACTGGAAAGTGATATTATAGAAACTGCAGCCCACGGCTCAGTGCATTCAAATTTATTCAAACTCGGCGCCTGACAGTGATGGATGCGGCAGCTTTTCCCACAATATGGAGAAGGCGCGGGGGCATTTAGGACTGCGGGTCCCCTCCAGGAGGGTGGGGCCCACACCACCTCCCACGCCTCGCTCCTCCTAAATGGGAAACAAGATTCTGGCTCCTGCCATCTCTTTCTCCTGAGCCCCAGCCACCTTCTAAGCCCCCGTCCTGGGGACCCCGGGGCATGTGGCCCTCACTGGCCCAACCGCTTGGGGAGATGGCCGGGGACAGCGGTGGCAGGATGTGGCCCGGGGGAGCCCCGGTGCCAGGGAACAGCATGGCCAAGCTCATCGGGGGGGACCACGCTGGCCAGTGTCGCCTGCGTCAGACAGAAGAACACGGCTGTGGTTTGCAGCCGAACAAATAGCATGAACCCAACATGGAGTGGCTGAGCCCGGAGGCGCTCAGGAATCCCAAGTCGGGGAGCCTCCTTGCACGGAGACCCGCTCTCCTCCCAGGCCTGCTGGCAGCTGCTGCATAGAAAAAGGCCAGGGAGGCCTCTGGAGGTGCCTCGAGCCTGAGGTAGGAGACAAGGTGTCCCTGAATTTGAAGTCCATTCTCACCTCTACCTTCAGTTTACAGATTCAGAGTTGGGGGGTAGAGGGAGCCTTAAATTGTCAAAGTGATTACAAGCTGTAAAATGATGGTATCCAATGGCAATGCTTAAAGATCAGGGACACGTCCCGATGTCTTTTGCACCTGTCTCTGCCTCGCCATTCTGCTGGCCCAGAAGGTCCCACCAAGGCTCTCCTGGATTAATTCGACTCAGTCTGCAAACTGCACACACACACCAGGTCTCTGTCTTTTAGTGCCACCGTCTCGATTGTTCTACTTTGCTGCCAGGTTAATTTTCCTAAAGCACAGCTCTGATCCTGTCACTCCCCTGCTCAAAAACCCCCAATGGCTCCCCACTGCCTACTCAATAAAACACAGACTCCTTCCTCTGATGTTCCCAGCCCTTTGTGGCCGGGCCCCACCTACCCTCTCTCCAGCCTTCCCATCACTCCGTCAAGCTCATATTTGCCTGCCAAGTTGGACTCTGAGTGTCCCCCTGCACACTGCCCGCCCAGCGATGCCCCAGTGCCGTGCACCGTGCTTGTGATGCTCTGTTTGGGGGTAGCGTCCCCCTCAAGCACCCCTACTCATCTCTGCCTGTTCATATCCTTTCTCCTCTGCAAGACCCGATTCAAGTAAAGCCAGCCCTCTGAGCATACCCCTGTAAAATGTGCCTGCCAGCTGCTATTGTCATTATTATTATCATTATTCTCCCCAACACTGGTTTCCCTTCCCTGCGAACCTTCTAGTCCATTCTACAGCTTCCCTGTTACCATCGTTACTAGTAACAAATATCGGACTATAAATCTCTATAAACTTCTTGAGAACCCGGACTAAATAATATTCTCTTGTGGCTCCCTCTGCCTCTAGCCTGGGGGACTCAGCAAACACTTGTTGAACAAGTGAATGAGTGAGTGAGTGAACAAATGAACCGACACAGCAGAACTGGCTGGGACCTGGCCATGTGACATGCACTTGGCTCTTCTGAGCCTCTTGTTCTGGGCAGTGACCACCTAAGAGCTCCCTGTCATTACTCCCACCTCCTGACATGTGTCTCGGTGAGCTGGGACACCGCAGGCTGCCTGACAGGTGTGTCATCCCTCCAAAGCAGGAAGGGAGTGTGGCAGAGTTCAGCTCTCTCAACTCATCAATCAAAGGGCACTTACAGCAGCTCCTGAGAGCCGGCTCTGGGCCCTGCTGGGGTTGAGGGGGCTGAGCAGGGGCTGAGCGCTGCCCTCTGGGGGGGGTCACAGTCTAGCTGCCCCTTACAGACGGGGTCCACTTCTCTCCTGTGACGCTCAGACCACAGGGGCTCCAAGGGCTTCATGAGTGACTGGGAAGGGGAAGGGCACACTGAGGAGTGGGCGATCTGCGCCCTCCCCCCCCCCCCCAGGCTGCAGGGAAAACTATTTAATCCAGAGCGGCTCTTTGGTCCTCTCGGTGTGGACCTCACTGGCCGATCGAGACTGGAACTCTCCTGGAAGGTCTGTACCTTCTGCCGAATTCTCCACTACAAACCCCAGAACGGCACATCTTAAAACTGCTGAGTGGATGGGGCTAGATGCCTGAAGAGCTGACTAAATAAATGAACAAGTGAACAACTAAATACATGGATGAGCCAAGTGCTCGACAGATGGGCACAGATAATACTTGTCAGCATTTATTGAGCATCTACTAGGTGCTAGGTCTGTGCTCCATCCTTTAGCGGCTGGACCCCTTTAATCTTCCCTGCCACCCTCGGAGAGACCAGAGACCGCCAGGGAGCCCACAGCAGAAGAGGAAACTGCGCTCAGGGGAGCAAAGCAACTCGTGTGAGAGCAACCGACTTAGCAGTGACAGAGCTTGGTCCCCTCCCTAAACTCTGCTCGGTCCTTAAGAGACCTCCTGGCCACGTCCTGTCCTCGCTCCCCGCGCCGCCCTTTGGAGATCAGCGTGCTGGCGGGAGTGGACCGCTGGGGAGGAGGTTCCAGGCGGGTGGGGAGTACCTAAGGCCCTGTCCCTTCACCCCCTTCACGCGCCGGATGTGTCCTCTGGGCTCTGGGTTTTCACGCCTTTCTGTCCTCCTGGACTGGGGACAAGGCGAAGTTCAGAGCAGGCACAGCTGATGACCCTGTTTCCCAAGAAAGGTTCTTGCCAGCCTCCGCCTCTCCCCCATTAAGAGTGACAGCCTCTTCTGAAGGGTCCCCGCCGCTGGAGGGCGCCCCACCCCACCCGCCCCGGCCCCTCTCCGCGGGTCCCTCTCCTCCTGGCCAGATACAAACAAGCGCGCTAAACTCCGGGAGATTTACAGCGGGCGGCTGGGCGGCGCGGGCCCCCGGCCGCCGGTGAGATATCTCCAAACAGCGCACTAACCACTTTCCATTTTATACCTCACCAGCTTTATAGCATCTTAAGGATTTCTGTGCACGGCTGGCTTCCCGCCCAGGGAAAAAACCCAGCCTTGTAAATAAATACTAAATATATATGAACAGAGACGACAGCGAGAGACGTGGAAGAGGGGGAAGGGGTGGGGGTGCCGCGGGCTGGGGGTGGGGTAGCAGCCCAGGGCCCAGCGACCAATGGAGAGCAGGGGGGACAGGGAAATACTGGGGTGTCGGAGACAAAGGCGACAAAGAAAAAACAGTTGACAGGCAGCGTGAGGGAAACTGAGATAGCACTGAGAAGCGTTCCACACTTACCCAGTCTCGTGTGTGTGCGCGCGCCCGCGTGGGGGGCGGCCGCGGATGGGGGGTCACGACACTTGGAGAGAAAGAGAAGCCACTTCCAACCCGACCTCCCCTTCTCTCCATAATTTCTAAGGGTCCTGGCACACAGGGCGGGGTCATCCCACTGTGTGCCACCCATGTAGTGTGTGCACGTGTGTGCGCGCGCGTGTGCGCTGACTGGGTGTGTCACGATGTGCTCAAGGAAAGACTGTGCAGGTGTGTGCAGTCATATGGTTGGTGTGGGTAGCAGTGCCTGGGGTGAGTACTGGGGTGTTAGGTATGTCAGTAGGGTGGGCATGGGGTGGGGTGGGGTAGGATAAATGGGGGTGTGAGGAGGCTGGTGAGCTCTGAGAATTGTGCAGCTTTGGAATTACATTGTGGAGGGTGAGGAGGCATGCATCAGAGACTGTGGGTGCCCTGGGGTGAGGGGCTGCGGGGAGATGAGCAGCAGGCTCAGGTAAGCCAGGGTAGGTAGAGCTTCAAAGGAGTATGTGCTGGATCTAAAAGCAGGTGTGCGTGGGTTTGTTGGGGGCTGCCAGGGGTTGGTTTTGAGGTGCTACCAGGTGGATATACCACTTCCACCCTATCGTCCCCCCACCACCAACTCTTTCTGGAGGTTCTGGGACCTTCTTTGCAACAATCACTGGAGAGAGGGTCCCTTGTGCTAACTGAAGCCCCCATGTCACCCCAGGTCCCAGCTCTGAAGTTTCTGGACAGGAACTAGAGTCGAATTGGGGGACAGGAGGGACCATCCTCTCCCCTCTCAGGGGACCCAACGATCCCTTTTCGTTCCCCCTTGTCTTCGATATTAAGTATTCAAACCTCATTTACATCCTTATTTTTCAATTTGCTGCCACAGTAGTTTAATTTATTCGATATAATTTCTTTTTCTGAGGGGACATTAATCATTGCCCTGTGCTTTTGGGCGCCTGTGGGATCTCTGTGTGCGTGTGTGTGCGCGTGCGCGAGTGCGTGCACGAGTGTGTGTGTGTGTACACATCTATACAGGGGGGCTGTGTATCTGTGAGTGTGCCTCTGCATCCCTAGGTATCTGTGCCTGTGCACTTGTGTCTGTGTTTGAGGTGCAAGTTGTGTGAGTGTGTACACTGTGTGTGTGTGTGTGAATCTTTGTGAGAGGGTTCACGAATGTGAGAGAGTTGGGGTGGGCTTGTTGGGGTGGGAGGGTGATGCCAGTGTGCTGAATTAATCAGCTCCTCTTCTCCAGAGGCTTCTGGCTGTTCCCAGGAAGCTAGCAAGGAGGGGAGTGTGCTGAGTAACCGGGAGACACCTGAGAGACCCAGGTCACGCGGTCTGGGCTTCTTTGACTGAAAAATTGGCTTCAAGGACTCCCTCACCCCAAGACACTCGCAAGGCGGGGTCCTTCCATTACCCCCTACCAAACTTCCTTCCCAAGAGTGTTTTCTCAACCATTACAGCTGGAAATGTTCTACAACCCATGGTCTTTCACGAAAGGGAGAAAACAAGAGAGGCAGAGACAGACATGGAGAAAGACACAGAAGAGGCAGGCCGTGCAAGGAAGAAAGAAAGAGGGGGAAGAGACCAGGAGAGTGATGGAGAGCGGAGCGGGAGAGAAGGAGAAGTGAGCTAGCCGAGGTCTCAGCCCATAAAGTCCCTGGAATGGGAAGAAGGGGCGAGAGACTCTCACATCAGCTCGAGTCCAGTCATGGCTCAGTGCAGAATGATGGGAGGTGGGGGATAGGGGTTAGGGCTGGTTTTCTTCTCGGAGCTGAGTTGAGTGAAGTGGCATGGAGGGAGCTTATTTGGAGAGAAGAGGTAGGAGGTCCCACCCAATGTGGGACCCGAGGAGCAAGGGAGAGGGAAGAAGAGAGAAAACCCCTCCAAGGAAATATAATTGAGGGGAATGACCCCAAGGAAAATGTCAAGGAATGTTCCAGGGCAAGATGGAGGAAGCTCTCCAGTGTTTCTGGCCCTGCTCTCAGCACTTCTGGACAAATCCACAGCTTCCTGCAACACCACCCTCCCCTTCTGGTCCCCTGCCCAGAAGCCCTCAGTTTCTCTTCCCTGCCAGTCTTGGAATCCCCTTTCTCCCCAAAGGTGGGGCTAGGAAGAAAGGGGCCAGGAATTGGTGCTGTTCACCAAGCACTGAGCTGGGATTGGACCAGGGACATATGCCTTCATCTTCACAAGAACTGGGTCTCCCCACTAGTGAGAGGAGGAAGAGAACAGACAAGTCAGGACTTGCCCCAGATCATGGGAAATTGCAGCATCAGGATTGAAGTCGAATCTGCCCCAGACCAAGTGCTGAGGTATCCCACTCTCCTCTGCTGCCTCCCAGGGCCTGTTCTCCACGCCCCACCCTCCCTCACCACCAAAGTCAACAGTGCACACCCCCTGTGGGGCCCCCCCTGTGGGGGGGGTCACTGAGGGCAAGAGTCAAGAAGCTGGGGGCAACCCCATTCAGCAGCTGTTCTCTCTTTCTCCCCCCACCCCAGCTGTGAGAACTCTGAGGTCTGGGGCTCATGTGCACCCTGCTTTCCCTCTCACCCAGAATCCCTCTGGGAAAGGGGAGGTCAAACCCAGTCAGGCTCGGGGATGGGCTGCCTTGTCCTGCCACCTGGTTCCGGCCCCCAGGACCTAGGTCCGTTTCAAGCCCAGTTTCAGACAGCTGTGTCTTGCCTGTTTTAGCCTCATCCAAGTAATGGCCTGAGGTCCAGAGTAAGGAGGGAGGAGATTCTTTCTCTAAAATTCTGAAAAATGGTCTGAAATTGGACGCCACAGAACCTGACCATTCAGCACCTACCTCAGCATCCAGCCTCCAAATACCTGATAACCCCTGAGAACCACAGATGTAAACACTCAGACGCCTGCGAATATGACTGCCCCCAGATATCCAAGCTCAGGGGTGCAAGGGTCACAGAGGACCTGGGGCTGGTGAGGGAGTATCTCAAGTTGGAAATCTGAGGTAGGAGGCAGTCATAAGGGTGTCTGAGCCGCTGCAGCCCCAGCCCTCAGGCCCTACTCCATCTTCCTGGCTCCTCCAAGTTCCTGTCATTTCTCCCCACCTAGAGGGCCACTCTGCATCCCCCCTTCTAGTCATCACACCCCGGCCCCCAGCACTGAGAGGTTACACAGAAACCATCACCCACTGAGGTCAGTGATGACTGGGTGATCTCCACAGGGGGTCTCTGGGCATGTGGGGAGGGGCCGAGGGGACAGGCCTGGGGCCTGAGGAGAAGGTAGCGCGTTCATTTGAATAATGGGCAAAATCAAATTAATTCTACATTAAATAGTTGTGAATAAAGGGTTGAAGTCAGCAGTTTCAAACTTGTTTTCCTTAATTACTTTCCGTGTTTAATGTCATTAAGAAGATTAAAAATTCATTAACAAGAGTACTAAAGTGGCAAATCAGGAAAGCGATCACTCCAGGTTAGAAACTCCGCTGAGGCCACACAGTGAGTCTTCCGCAGGGGGGCACGGGTGGGGGTGGGGACCTGAGAGCACTGGGACAAACAACACCCACACACTGATGTGCAGCAACAAAATAAACAAACATCCATAATAGCGTCGGACACACACTCACACACAAGCTCGTTTTCTTCTCATCCATACCCAGGACTTCTGTGATGTGGGAAGTGTATTAGGGTCTGTGGCTGGTCAGATGCCCAATTCATAAACCTGTCTCCTAAAGAGAATTAAAGATCAAACTTGTGTGACTGGCCATATATGGCCGCAGGAGTCAGTGTCCGCTCAGCAG
Source organism: Galemys pyrenaicus (assembly GCA_019455555.1). Classification (NCBI taxonomy): domain Eukaryota; kingdom Metazoa; phylum Chordata; class Mammalia; order Eulipotyphla; family Talpidae; genus Galemys; species Galemys pyrenaicus. The sequence goes on along the minus strand of JAGFMF010011406.1, from coordinate 2,680,732 downwards.
TTCAGTCTTGTCTCTGGTCAGCGCTGTCTCTCCCAGTCTCCCTTCCCTTCCCTCCCACACTAAAGGGTTCTCAGGGCAAGCCAGATCAGTTTCCTGGGAGGAGCTGCTGTCTTTGAGGCTTAATTATCCTGGAAAAGGATCCCTTTTGTCTCCTTAGCTTGTTGGGGGAGGGGGTTTGAGGGTTGGGGAGGGGGTCATGTTTCCTCTAGGGAGAGAGGTGGGGAGACAAAGGGTCACCTAGTAGGGAGAAGGTGAGGCAGAAATAGTTGGGGAAGTGGGACCCAAGTGTCCTGGTTCAGATCAGAATCCACTTTCACCCACCCATCTCTAACACCCTCCCACCCTTCCCTATCACCCCATCTTGTTGCTGACCCCTTACCTCCCCAATTCCAGACTTGGCCCTCCTTCACTCTGAGAGGACACAACAGTCTCCTGAGTCACAACATTTTCCTCTGTGGCTGTCACAATCTCTCTGACTATGTTTCTCTCTTTTTCTCTAGACCCCAAGCTCAGGAGCAGATCTCTGTGGTTTCTAGGCCACCCTGGGTGGTCTGTGCTTTCATGCCATGATATGTGTCTGGGTGGCTGTTTGTGATAGTGTGTTGGCATGTGTGTCTGAGTGTCTGTGAATCTGGCTGTGTGAGAAGAACCTTAATCCTAGCTTGAGAACACCATGTTAGCTAGAGAAATGCAACTAGATATGCCCGTGAGATTTCTTTAGAACGAGTCCTCTCATTTTATAGAGGGGAAAACAAACTCTAAGAAGACGAAGTTCCACTCCCAGGAATAAACTCAAGAGAAATGAAAACAAAGCCCACACAAAACCTGTAGAAGGATGCTTATCACAGTATTATTCATAATGCTAAAAGGTGGAAGCAAGCTTAATGTCTATTGACTAACAAGTACAACAATAAAAGATGGTATATTAATACAATGGAATATTATTTGGCCATAAAAAAGAATAAAGTGCAGGTTCACACTACAATATGAACAAATATTGAAACCATGATATTGTGAAAGCCAGTCACAAAAGTCATGCACTGTAAATTTCCTTTATATAAAATGTTCGGGATAATCAAATATATTGAAAAGAAAAATAGACTAGGATTGCTTATCACTGGCTAGGTAGGGGGGTGGGGGTGTTAGGGATAAGGAAGAATTACTGCTAATAGGTATGGGGTTTTGTGGTCAATGATTCAAGTATTCTAAAATGCCTTCTGGAGAATTATTGGCTCTAACACTTTAAATAGATGGATCTTACAGTATGTGGATTATATCTCAGTAAAGCTGTTATTTCAAAAAAGATGCCATCACTGTTCAAGGTCACCCAGCAAGAGAGAGATGGTGCTGGGTACTAGACCTTGGTCCCTTGACTCCAAGCCCAGCATTCTTTCCACAAGCCCTGTGAAGCCTCAAACACCTTGCTGTGGAAACTTGCAGGCCAAGTCCTACATGCATGGAGTGTCCACTAGCATCAAGTCTTTTCTGTAGTGTAGAAGTCCAGCTTCTGTCTGACTGTATGCCTTGCTGGATGTGTTCTTGCAGTTCCACATGGTGTTGTCTGTGTCTGCCCGGGCACCTCTGCTCACCGGCTAGGGCTGTGAGCCCACCTGTGTGTGTTGGTGCACCTGGGTGGGCCTGAGGCCATGGGACGGCACTGCAGCGCGTGATCATGTGGAGCGGTGTATGATGCTGTGTCTTGGTGGGTGCCTGTGGGTTTCTTAATGTGTCAGATTGTAAGTCTGGGTTCCTGTGCCCTTGCCTCTGGGTCTACCTGTGACACGCGCTCATGCATCTCTGCACACGCAGACTACATATTAGTGCTCAAGTGCCACACAGGTCCACCTGCGAGAGCCTGCATCTTTGCAGCAGGGACCCATGGGCCTGTCTGTCTCAGTCTGTTTGTCTGAATCCCTCCTTCAGCCACCAGCCCCAGAAGGCGCCTGCCTCCCCACCTCCCCTCTGACAGCCGTGGAGAGAGCGGCACAGTAAATTCATGGCCGCCTGGCTGAGAAACAGGCGGCTGCAATGGAAAGGAAGCATGGATTTGCATATTGAATTAAAATTAAGAGCTAATTATGCAAATAAATTATGACATTTGGCAGGAGAATTTGCTTCAAGATCATTTATTACGTTCTTTTTATAACAGTGTGAGCATTTAACGGTCAAAGACAATATTTTAAGGGAAAATTAACGCAAGATTATTAACCTAAAAACAATTCCACGTTAATGAGATGGTGAGCTGGTCCCCCCCACACACCTGGGCAGGTCTATGCCTAGACCGGGAAGGCCTTTTTCTCCTCCCTTCCTTCAGTCCCCCAGTCGGCAGGGGGGTAGGCTAGCAGGGGGCCTGGGAAGGGATGGGGAGCCTTGGGGTACAGATCCTCTCAGAAGGGAGGTCCTGCTGAGCTGCAGCTCCCACCTGAAATCTTGGTCCTGGCTGAGGTCACAGATGAGCCAAGACCCCAACTGCAGAGACCAATAGGCTGATGGTGAAAGACATGACCCTGACCTTGGGGAGCCTCATTCTAATGAGAAAGACAGACCCCACCCTAGACATGACTCTGGGGTTGGGACCTGGAAAGTAGGGTTCGGACATCCTGGTTGCACCCCACCTCGGATGGCTCCCATCTACTCTTTCTCCAGGCTGCAGAGCCTTAGAGTCCTGGTGCCCCCCACAGCTAGGCACTCAAGGACCTGAGCTGAAGCCCCTCTGCGTCCCTTTCTCCCTATGACCTAATCTGTCAGCCTAGCTTTCATTTTGGGGGGTGGCAAGGGAAAGGGAGGCTCTAATCTGGGTTTCCCTGGGATTTCCCCAAATCAATCTATGCAAGCAAGCAGTGAACCCCAAAGGAAGTGGTGAGAATTTCCTCCAAGACTCCCTTTTTTCTCTCCCTGTATGTGGGGGACAGGGGACATGGGGTCACCTGCTCTAGCTGATCTCAGGGTAGCCCTGTGCTGTGAAGATTCACTTGGGGCAGCCCTTTCTTTGCAGTGTGGGCCCGCGAAGGGAGCCCGAGGTCTCCCCATGGGCTACTGCGCTGGACGACAGCCTTGGTTCCTAGACCCCTGTTCGGATGCGAACATGCCCCCCGGGTTGTGAGATGTTGCCGCCTCTCTTCACCGGAAGCCAGCACTGATTCTTCCTGGAGAGGCCATGGGGGCCCGTTGCCCTCATACCTCGAGGCCCGGCGTTTCGTTTGAGCTGTGCAGAACCTCTGCGGGGTAGGAGCCAGGCATGACTGGGCAGACAGGATCAGAAAAGACCAGGGCTTTGGACGCAGGAGACCCTTCCACTCAGAAGTCTGGGGCCACGTCTCCTCCGCCACTTAGCGGCGAGTCCACTCCCCCATGCTGGGTGTCCTGCCACCCTCGTCTGTGCCCGACACTGGTCTGCAGGTCTGCACCCCCTGCTACCTTGGGTTTGACCAAAAGGGGTCACCAGCCGAAGGAGGGGAAAAGCGTACAGAGGGTTTGCTTCCCGGGTTCCCTCCCACCTAGGTTACCGCAGTCGCCTGCATCAGAGGGCACCGTGCCCCCCACCTCTGCACAGCTCTCCCCCTGGCTCTGGTCCCGGTTCTCCATCCACCTGTGCCCCCTCCTACCTGGCTGCTCACAGCCCCCACCGTTACTGGCCGTGGGATGCTGCAGCGTCATGGGTATCTCTGCTAATGCCTGCCATGCCTTAGTAAATGGTTGTTTTATGACGTCTCCTAGGATAACCCAGTAGAGTATGCTCTGTGTTTTCTGTCGAAACTCTTGCTGGTACATTCCCAGAGCATCTCAGTTTCCATCTCTGTGAAGCCAGGACGAGGACCCAGCTGACAAGTTACTAGTTCGCATCCAGAGATCACGTGTATCAAGGTGCTCTGTGATTTACAGATCACGAATCCAAGATGTTTGTTTCCAGGCGGAAACTAGACCAGCGACGGGCAGATGTCCAAATCATCTCTGCTGTGAAGCTTCTGTATGACCGTGGACTAAGTTCCGTGCCCCCTCTGGAACGTGTTTCTCGCTGACAGCAAGCAGGTGCTGAACGCCGGCTTTATTTTTTTTTAAGATTTATTTATTTATGCATACAAAAGCTGGGGTACAGGCCAGAGGCGCGGGAGGTGAGAGGATTCACCAGAGACAGAGTGGGGAGCAGAATAGGCAGATCGATTGAAACACACTGCTGAGGGGAGCAGCCGGCGAGGCAAGAGAGGTCTGCTGCACCACGTGGGTCCCCTCCCTGGCGGGCCGCAGGGATCGAACTCGTGCTGCAGCGGCTGCGGTTTGCTTCACGGTGCATTGCCCAACCCACTGCGCCACCAGGGAGGCCCTGAACACCGGCTTTAAAGCCCAGTTGTTGAGAGTGGTGATTCCATGTTCATTTCACCCTTGGAGAAAGAGAGGTCAAGGGACTTGTCCAAGGTCACACCTCGGGCTCATGGTCATCTGCCTGCGAGTCTATCTGGTTTGGATCCTGGGTGGCTCCCTGGAGTCCTGATGGAGCAGGCGGTGCTGGCCAGAGGCGCCGGGACTGGGGGTCCGCCCTCAAGTCCACGCGGCCCACTCTGCCTCCAGGGTGGAGTGGACCATCCCCTGGAGAGAGCGGGTGGGATTATTAATAACAATGCTAATAAGAGAGAGAAAACAAAGCCAGCAGGGCCTGGACATTTTTTAAATAAAGAAATTTCCCTCATCTCGTGGTTAATTTAAAAGGTTTATTTCTTGAAATGAATCCTCTTCATCAAACCCCCGATCCTTGAAGATCGGAGGCGACTGCGAGTGCCGGTAATGAATTGATTTGTAACGTGAGCGACACGGCGCCCTCCCGCCCGTGCCCACCGCGGGCCCTTAATCTGCGGTGTTTAAGCAGAAGCAAGCTCCTCCGCCTCCTGGTCTGGAACCCAGCCCTGGGCTCCGGGGCCAGCGGGCAAAGCCCAAGCCCGGGCCCAGCCCCGCGGATGCCTCCACCGGAGGGTCGGTCTAAGGGGGCACCCCCACAGGCCTTGCAGGGGGGAGTCGGAAGGGGCCCTCAGACCAGTGCCACCACACCCACCTGGGCTGCCCACGTCACCCAGACCCACAGCCGTCGAGCAGACGCACACGAACCACAAAGAAGCTCCACGAGCTGCCGTCAGGCCACGGTGGCACCTAGCTGCACACCTGCACGTCACGGGAACGTCTCCCTCCAGGCACAGGCTCCAGAAGCACAGTCACGCAGCCCCTGCGTGTGTGACATAAGACAGCCAGTCACAGAACCGCTCCCTGCACTGTCCAGAAGCACCAGCCCACGCACCCTGAACACAAGACCCACCGTCCTGCAGACGCGACAATTAATTTGTGCGCAGTTAGCAGTGTGGGAGTAGCAGCGTGGAGTGGCAGAAATAACACGGGCGTGGAGTCATGAATCTAGATTTGAATCTAAGTCCCATGATTTCCAATTGTTTGACCTTCTTCAGCCTCCACTTCCTCATCTGCAGAATTGAAACAACATCTCCCACGTGGGCTTCTTGTGAGGACACATTTGATGAGATGCAGAAAGCGCCTTTTAAACTGCTGGCTTCATAATGGCAAGGGCCTTGGGGAAAGCCTGTCGGGGGTTTGGTGGAACTTGGCACAGAGTAGATGCTTGCTAAATACTGGATAATACAATCGCCATCCACCACTGTATCAACACCTACCATATAGCTTGATTACATTTGTTTTTAAAGATTTATTTATTTATGCACACAAGCACTGGAGTACAGGCCAGAGGTGTGGAGAGTGAGAGGATCCACCATAGAGAGCAGGTAGGAGAACAGGTAGATTAACTGATTTACACTGCTGAGGGAGCAGCGGGCGAGCCAGGAGAGGTCTGCCACGCCATATAGGTCACCTTCCCGGCTGCCGGCAGGGATCGAACTTGCACTGCAGTGGCTGCAGTTTGCTTCATAGTGTGTTGCTTAACTCACTGCGCCACCAGGGAGGCCCCCGAGCTTGATTACATTTTAAAATAAATGTGCGATAAATGGTCACGAGCATAGCGTCAATATTGATAGAGTGGCAATTATGCAAAAGAGGAAGAAGAAGTAATGACCGGGTAGCATTTGTATGTGCCAAGCACCGTGCTAAACAGTGCTATCCCATTGAACCCTCAGCAAGCCCATGAGATTACGCTAACAAATACCCGTTCTGCAAATGAACAGCACAGGGAGGCCGGGCGGCTTGCTCAAGGAAACAGCTGGTAAGCGAGAAGGGGGCAGAGCGCAGGCGGTCTGACCCCACCAGAGTGTAGGATGTGGGTGATGCTCACAGACATGGAGGAACAGCCCTGCTCTAACGGGGTCCAGTGACTTCTCAAAGTCCTCGGCCCGAGACTTGAAGACCTCGCTGTTGGCAGGTCTGTACCAGGTAAATGGGGAGCACTAGCCTGGGGTTGCTCTCAGGCCTTCCCCCCTTCTCAGTGCTGGCAAAACCTCCAGCCCTGGCTGAGGTTTTTCTGTGCTTCTAGTTTCATCAGTTCGCAGCGTCCAATGCATCTTTGGTGTCATTCTGGACTCTATTTTGAAACAGCTTTAAAGTAGCTGAACCCAGCCCCAAATGCCCCGGGGACATGCATATGGCAAACTACCACTCCTGCCTTCTACCTTCCTGCTTTGGCCGCTGTTGTTTTCGCTGCCACCACTGAAGGCCTTGAGGGCCAGGACCTCTCCTGGTGCCCTTCCTGCGGGCGGCCAGCTGCGAGGGCGGTCACGGCCTGGATCGGGGAGGAGATGCACTCAAGCTGAAGTCCTCCATGCAGCCTCGGCCGGTCTTCACCAGGGTCCCCTCTGCTGGCAGCTGACAGGCCATCTCCTCTTCCCATGTCACCGTGCCCTGCCCACGCCGTCCTAGGGAGGGAGAGGGCTCGTGCACTCCCTTCCTTCCTGAATGGTCCTCAAGTCTCCCCTCAGCCCCAAGACACTCCACATCCAGCTGGGGAGGCTCGGGGTAGGGGAGGGGGGACAGGGGTGCCCTAGGCCTCCCCCATCCCTATGCTGCTCTGCTCATCTACACTTCTCACTCAGAGGGACAGTGCCAAGTGGGCAGAGGGAGTGAGGGGCACCTGCTCCCCTCCTGCAATTTCCCAGAAGAAAATCATTTTTTATAACTCGGAGTCCTGATGGAGCTGTCAAAAGTACATGAAACCAGCTACATGAATGGTAAACTATCCATCAGTCACAGGCCTGTTTGTTCTCAGACAGTGCAAACGTCACACATTTTCCCTCAAGATAGAAAATAATACCCCATCACAACCAGGTCATTTGGCCCTCACCCCAAAAATATACTTAGGAGTCACACTGGTCTGTTCTCTTCTTGTCACCCAAGTCTTTCTGTTCTCTTGCCGCCAGCCCCATCTTCCTTGAAGGATCGACTCGGTTTGCTTTCTAGCTTTCTCTCTGTCTGTCTAAGGCTAGATTTGCCACCCCTCCCCCAAACGCAGAAGCGCTGAGGATTAGACCCATGAAGAAAGTCACGCTTGAAGACACAGGCCGGTCTCGGTTCTGAGGTGCACTCTGGGCCCCGGCCCGGCGCGGACACTGACAGCTCTGTGGTCAGCCTCCGTTTGCTTCTGAGATGTGGTCAGGCCCCTCTGTGCCCACCTGGCACCTACCCACCGGTCAGGGCTCTGGGCTCAGGGAAAGCATCACAGGAGCGCGTGTTTTTCTGGGTCACTGAAAGAGACCACAGCTTCCTCTCTTATGTCTCCTCCAGCTCCCCACGGCTTGGCTCCCACAGAACTTGAGCTAAGACAGTGACACCCAGTTGCGAATGACAGATACGTAGGGATGACCGGACAAAGGGAACGAGGTTGGGGCACAGATACTGACACACAAACATGCCCAACTTACACATGCACATGATCACAGAAACACATTTCTCGTCTTTTTTTTTTTTTATCATTTATGCATACAAGAACTGGGGTATAGGCCAGAGACAGGGGGTGGTGGTGGTGGTGGTGGTAAGAGGATTTGCCTGAGACAGAGTTGGGAGCAGAACAGGCAGACTGACAGAAACACATTGCTGAGGGGAGCAGGAAGTGAGACAGGAGAGGTCTGCTGCATCGTGTGGGTCAGCTTCCTGGCCTGGGATCAAACTCGGATAGCTCCATAGTACTGAGACTTAACCCCTTGCACCACCAGGAAGGCCCCAGGAGCACTTTCTTTTTGGAGTGAGGAACAGGCTCTGCAGCATCCACTAAAACCGCCTGCTCTGCTCCTCTCTAGGTCTGTGAACTCAGGTAAGTCAATTGACCTCACTCAGCATTCCTCAACAGGAAGCTCAGAATAATAATAGAAACTACCTCATGGGCTGTGAGGATTAGATGATAGTTATGATTAGTGTAGGGCCTGACATAAAGTGGTCAATATCTGATTTCTATTACCATCAAATGATGTACATTTTGCACATGCTTACAAGCACTTATGTTAATCAGAACCTCTTTTAAACTTGGATAATGCACATACATATGCAAACATGCAAATTCTAGGTCAACATACTGAGGTGACAGCGTGATAGTTAGCAATACCTTCCAGAGCCAGACAGTTCAAAGTCAAGTTCTGACATTTATTAGCTGTATAATTTGGAGCAAGTTATTTAACCCCAGTCTTCCCATCTATAAGGTGGAAATAACAGTACTTTCTTCTTTCTAGGATTATTGTGATGGTTAAATCAGTTCATATTTATAAAGCACTTAAACTATCTCGCGACACACAGTAAACACTGCTTGATAAACACAAATAAGTCTCATACTTTTTGAGCTTATACCTGCCTGACTCCTAGAATTTGCAAAGCACTTTCACTGCATAATCTTAAGAGAGCTGCTCAGTAAGCTGAGTCAGGATTACTATTATCCTCATTTCTAGATGAGAAAACTGGAGCAAAGGAAGTCAGGGGCTTGTACAAAGCCTGGCATGTGTGAGCAAGGGAGTGGTAGAAACTCCAAGTCACCAGCGTATGTGCCACGCTCCAGCCAAGCAGCATAACCCAGAGCATGTGCAGCGAGCATGCCGGCAAGCCCACCTCTGCCTTTGTGCTGGGCTAGCCCTTTCTCCGCTGCATCCCTTCCTCACAGACCCTCCCCACCGGCAACAGTGGTCAAGCCAGCAGTTCTCGAAGTGTGGCCTTGGATCTGTGGCACCAGCATCCTCCAGGAACTTGACAGAAAGGCAAATTCTCAGTCCTGACTTCAGTGACTGAGTCAGAACCGTGGGTGGGTGTCAGCAATAAGTGCTATGGACGTTCAGGAGAATGAGGTGAGCTGGGAGAAACTTCCAGAAAAGGAGAGACTCCATCTGGGCCTTGTGTGATGGGTAGAAGAGAGGCCCATGAAGGCAGGGCTGGTGAAGAAGGCGAGAGTGGGCCCTCAGGGAGCGCATGGGGTGCTGAGGCTGAAGGCCTGTATCTTCAGATCTCTCCTGAGCACCCACCTGCTAAGTCCTCTGTCCTTGGAAAACTGGAAAGAGGTTTTGGGGGGATTTCCGCTCTGAAGACTGACCCCTGCTGGAACAGAGCATTGCTGGAGCGGGGGTGCCCTCCTGCCACCACAGTCCCTAGATTTGCCCCCAACCTAGAAGTCCCCAGTGCTGAAGGACTGAGGGATCCAGCCTCATTCCCATCGGACCTAGAATCAAAGTGAGGGGGGATCTGGCAAGGGGAATGGGGCAGTTGTGGCCTTCTCCCCACTTCTCTGGGCCCTGAGTCAGGCCCAGCAGAATCACCTGAGCAGTGGGACCCAGCAAGGCGCTTCCCTGCGTGCACTATGTGCGCACGTGGGGCTGGGAGGAGTCCAGAGTGAGCCGAGACCCGGACAGGGGCTCCGAAGCTGGAAGAGAAGCTGAATCCCAGCCCCCTTGCAAGCCCCCTGTGTCCTGCCCGGGGCTGCCACTAGGAGGCTAATGAAAAGAGAAGAAGCCGGCCGGGGCTTGGGCCAGCAGGAGACAGGGGACCGTGTGAGGCAGGAGGGGGGGGCAGCCCTCAGGCACCGACAGACAATGTCCCCATATGGGAAGCAGACGGAGCCGCCACACCCCCCTTGGTCCTGGGGCCTCTGCTGCACGGGGGCAGAACGCACGTCGGGGCCTGGGTGGTGTGTGGCCGGGAAGACCAGCCCTCCGAGCTGCTGCAGCAGGAAGGGAGCAGAAGGAGGCGAGCTCCCAGCTCCTAGCCCACAGAGGAGCAGCAGGAGGAGAGCAGCCCCGGCCCACCCACCATACTCGCTGCACACCCCGCACAGCTCTGGTTTTTCTAAATACTTAAAAATCACAAGATAATACCTGCCCCCCAATAAACCAGTAAAACAACACAAAAGCACACAGATTAAAATGTGGAAATTGTCCTATTGCTGGCAACCGCTCAACTTCCTTTTATCAGAGGCTACTCATTTTTTTGATTGGAAAAATTTAATATTTTTAGGTCACCATTAAAATCCAGCGTTTGGACAATTTGATGCTACTGAATATGTCTCACGACACCTGCCAACCTCAGGCAGGCCAGCTCGCTCTTTTGATCCAAAGAAACCAACAGTGTTATTTCTTGCTTTAATTACATTTTGAAAAGCAAAACATAACAGCATGTTTCAGTGCACAAGTATATGAAGATCCTTCCACTTGTGAGTACATCTTTGTGAGGGGGAAAGAGGTAACAAGAAATCTGTGCTTGCCCTTCCCAAGCAGTGGCAATTGTCTTTAACACTTGCTTTGCCTTCAAGCCAGAGCCACTTCCTATTCCAAGTCTGAGGTGGACTTGTACCTAGTCAACCTCCTCAAGCCTGCAGAGGGTGGCTAACACAGACACACAGGCTTGGAGTCCAGCCTGGAAGTAGTCTGGAAGCTTCCGTTGCTATGCAACTTCACCATCGCTCCAGAACTTAAGAAATCTTGTCTTTATTAATGCAAACCCCAGGTTTAATTTTCTAAGTTTCTCTCTGCCTTTAAATTTTAGTTTAAGCTTTAAGAGATGTAGTTTTTGTTGTTTTTTTTTTTTAGATTTATTTATTTATGCAGACAAGAGCTGGGGTACAGGCCAGAGTCGTGAGAGGTTAGAGGATTCACCAGACAGAGTGGAGAGCAGAACTGACTGAAGTACACTGCCAAGGGCAGCAGTGGGCGAGGCAGGAGAGGTCTGCCGTGCCATGTGGGTCCCCTCCCTGGCCGGCAGCAGGAATCGAACTTGTGCTGCAGTGGCTGCGGCTTGCTCCATAGTGCGTTGCTTAACCCACTGCGCCACCAGGGAGGCCCCAGAGATGTAGTTTTTGTTCATAAATTATTTTCGCTAGTTCAGTTTTCTTGTTTGGGCTCATAAATTATTTTTGCCAATAAGCAAAAGGTGTGAATGAAATCCTTAGAAGTGACACGAGGGCTGGAGTGTTTCGAGCATCAGACCCAGCGGGGCTGCTCCCTCTTCTTCCAGATAAGAAAATCTGAAAATGAAGCAGCGGTTCTGCTCCGCTCCAGGGCAGCTTCAAGGAGCACCTTCTCTGGGACTGGAGATGACACTGTCTCCTCCCTGGAGGAAGCAACTGTCAGGCTCTTCTGTGTGTGTGTCAGTCAATACTCATTTGTTTGTGAGTGATGGGAACCCAATTTGGACCAGTGTGGCAAAGAGAGAAGTCTACAGGAGAGGATGTGGACATCTCGGATAATCAAAGCAAGGGTAAGTCATCAAAATGCAGGAAGGACAGGCTTAGCACAGAGCTTCAAGAACAATCTGAACAGGACCTAATTGGATGTTCTCTATCTCTGGATTTCACCAGTAGCTCTTAACCCCAAGAGAGGAATCACCCCCCTCTCAGTTCCAGTGTGAATATCCTAGAGGAGGGCCCACGGTGGTCCCCATAGATTAGAGGTACAGTCTAGAACTAGGTGACTCTGGCCAGGGGTGGATAAGGTCAGAGATCCTGGGGCCACGTGTTGGTTTCCAACAGGAGAGACCACCATTACCCATGGGACTTGACCAAATGCCAGGTGTCTACTATAACCTGGCAGTTCTTAAAATCTTCCCAAGTGTGTGAGGTAAGAATTTCTATTGTTCCCATTTTACAATTGGGTAAAATGAGACTAGGAACAAAGACTGGTTAGTCCTAGAACTGGATCCAAAGCCAGATCTGTTTGACGCCACAGTCCATGGCTTTGAAATGTGTAGTGCTGACTTCATCAAGGGAAGAACAAACAGGACTTCATCAAGGGAAGAACAAATAGCAAGTCAATGTGAACATCCTTCTAGAAGGCCAGCTGCTTGTTAGGCACTATATAGGCGAAGCTGTGTAGGGAACCACGGGTGGGTCAGACAGGGGGTTACATGCAATGAGAAAGGAATCACAGAGGTGTCACTTCTCATTAGATGACCACAGGGGAGGTAGCATTTGACCTGCTCCTTGAAGAGTGAATGATAGTACAGCAGGCAGAGATTATTGGGGTTTAGTGGGGGTATTTCCAGTCAAAGGGACCAGGGTGAGCCAAGAGAGAGATAGGCCAAAGCATGAGCTGTATTTGAGGAGCACAAATAGGCCGGCTTGGTCAAAGCTTAGGAAAGGAACAGGAAACGAAGTGGGAATAAAACTAGAACACCTGATTTGTGGCCAGTATTTTTAAAATTGTGGTCACTGTGGTTAACAACATAGTATGACTCAGAAATACAGGTTCACAGCTCTTCCGTGTATGTCACCTCACACCCCCGCCCCCAAGCACCCATGGCTCTTCCAGTACTGTCCACTGGGTGTGGTCAGTCGTGACTGGAGACAAATTTGCCAGAGGTTAAGGGCACAGACTTTGGGACCTCGGCCCAAGAGCCACTGCAGCACGAGTTCAATGCCGGCCAGGGAGGTGGCCCACATGGCGCAGCAGACCTCTCCTGCTTCGCCCGCTGCTCCCCTCAGCAATGTGTTTCAGTCGGTCTGCCTGTTCTGCTCCACAGTCTGTCTCTGGTGCATCCTCTCACCCCCTGCACCTCTGGCCGACACCCCAGCTTTTGTATGCATAAATAAATAAATCTTTAAAAAACAAAAAACAACAGAAGCATATTCTCCCAGAATTCTGGAGGCTCACAGCCTGGAATCCAGGCGTCAGCAGTGTCACGCTTACTCTGGAGTCTCTGTGAAGACCCTTCCTTGCCTCCTCCCACTCCTGGTCGCCTGGAGTCCGAGCTGTAGCAGCAGAGCGCAGGTCTCTGCCTCCAGCTCCACCCGCCATCTCCTCTCTGAGTCTGTGTCTCCTCCTGAGTCACACTGGGTGAAGGCCCCTCCTGTGCCAGTAGGACCCCATCTTGCTAGACACCTCAGTCACCTCCATAAAGATCTGACTTTCAAATAAGTTACATTCACAGATACCAGGCAGGGCCAAGGACTTACCTGAACAAAAGTATTTTGGGGATAATGTAATTCAACCCATAACAGCATATAGCTGGACAAGCTATATGCTAGAGAGATGGGGGCCGGGGGAGCCAGAGGAGAGGGCATCTGATTTGGACATTCACAATGGGGGGGTGAAGACTGGGTAGGGCCTGGGAGTTATGTGGGAGGGCTGAGGCAGTGGGGGGAAGGGAGAAGCCAGGTGACTGTGAGTGGGAAGGGGAAGGAATAGGGAGGGTGCATGGGGAGCACCCATTAGACTGGGAGCTCCCGGAGGGCAAGAGTGCATGTCCAGCCTGGCGTGGCACCTGGACAGGGTTAGCACTTGAGAAATGCACCAAAGAAATTAAGGTATTCCCTTTTGCATGTGGTGAATTTGACATATCAGCTGAAACAGGCAGGTCATTTCAGTTGGTAGAGGCTGGGGTTAGAAACTTTAATTGGGTGTTCATTTCTAGAAAGATTACAGGGTCAATTTGGAACTGATAGAGCAGATGAAAATGCAGAGGGGGAAAGAAGAGGTTTGAGAGGCATTGTTACATTTAGACATGGGAGAAGGCAGAGAAGCTGGTAGGAGGCCAGGAAAGGAACTTCAGAGAGGAAGGAGGGGGAGTAGGAAGGTGCAATGTCATGGAAATCTAGAAAGGAGACTATTTCAAGGAGACGGGGTGGAGGACTGCCAAATGCTGCAAAGGTCGAAGAGAAGAAAGACTGAGAGGAGCCTGTGGATTTGCTAATTAGGAGAACAGCAACACTCCCCACCTGCTTAGGGCCGGAGGGGGGAGGGGAGCCTGCTGGGCAGAGAACCTGGGAGCAGCCGTTCTACTCACACCTGTGTGCACGTGTGCTTGTGTGCATGTGTGCTTGTGTGCATGTGTGCACGTGTGCTTGTGTGCTTGTGTGCACGTGCGCTTGTGTGTATGTGTGCTTGTGTGCTCTTGGCCGCTCTACATCTGTGTGGGCCCAGTGAGTCTATGACACAGAGCAAGACCAAAGACAGATCCAGAAAACATGAGGGTCTGCGGGTCAGGAGTTTGCAAGGGCTGACAACTGGACAACCGGACATGGCAGTGGAACCGAGACAGACCAGAGACGGGGACAGGACTCGTCAGCGCCGGGTGAATCTTCTTGAGACTGGAGTGGGGGCAGGGAGGTGGAGGGCAGCAATGCCCCAGGCACACGGGCGATGCCCAGGTGTGTCCTCATAGCCCATCCTCCTACTTGCTTGGGTGGGGTTCCTGTGGCACCTGCCCCTGCTGAGCCCCCACTGCCGTCATCTTGTTCATCATCGTCTCCCCAGGGCCTGGTCAGTGCCTGACACATAGCAGGTGCTCGGTAAACACCTGCGCTTTCAAGTGACGCGATGACATGGTCACCAGCAGAGGTCAGTTAGGCACCTACGGTTGTCAGGGGCTTCATTATCTCGCCAACACATCACCCCCATGGGTAGAGACCATTATCATTCCCACTTAACAGCTAAATAAATATGTGGCTAAGTGCTATATTAAGTTTCTAAAGGTCACTCAGCCAGGAGATGACAGAGGCAGGATTTGAACCCCAATGGCACGACCTAGAGTTCTTACCCAGCCTAGATGTGTGACCCTGGTGCCTGTGCATGTTGGGGGGTCCGCGTTTGTGTGTTCTAGCTGTTCTGCAAGTGTGCTCGGCTGTCCGCAGAGCAGGCAAGTGCAGTCCGTGTGTGTGTGCGTGAGTGTCCCCGTGTAAAGGGGAATCTGTGACCGGCTGTGGCCCCGCGGGTGTGAGCAGAGGCTGTCCCGTGACCTTGCCAAGGTCAGAGCTTTCCAGCTTGTTCAGCTTAAGGCAGTGGTGGTCAAATTTAGCTCTCAGAGCTGCTCAATCCCGAGCTCACCTCCCTGTCAGAGGCCCCATGGCGGATCCCTGCCCCCCGAGGTTCTGCCTATAATTCTCCTTCCTTGTTTAAAGGGGCCACTGGGCTTAATGACCAGTTACCACCTTGTCCATATTCTCCCCCGGCGGGGGCATGGATGGCATAGCACTGGCCCCGGCCCGAACACACGTATTCTGTGCCAGATGAAGGAGGAGGGAAGGCCCCTTCAGCAAAGGGAACTGAAGGAGGCCAGCTCCAGAGCACTCTGTGGGGAACTTACATGGACCATGCCCTGCAGTTCTCTGTGCCCACAAAGATGGTGGCCTGCAGGCAGAAAGAACCCCCTGTAGCCTCTCCTCCCCAGTCCTCTGCTCTCTAGTTCCTCCAGGTTCTAGAAGGTGGTTGGAGGAGGCCCTGGTGCCAGAAGGCCCCTGAGGTGGGAGAGTATGCAGGCCTGGGTTCCCACTGTCATGCACTTGACCATGTGTGTGTCTGCGTGTATCTGTGAGCTTCTACTTTCACGTGCTATGTTCATCTACCTCGGTGACCTGGCCGTGTAACACAGTGCAGAAATACGTGCAAACATGTGGGTCCTTTTGTCCTTCACATCCATATATGGCTCCCTATGCCATGATGTGTGTGCACCCACATATGTGTCCACAGGGGAGACATCTATTCACCTGATCGTGGGGTGCATACACAGCTGTGTACTGTCTGGGGGGGGGGTGAGTCCTGCTGCGTTCTTGCCTTCACAGTTGGCAGGCGTGGCTCTCTCCATGCTGCTCTGGGTCCCGAACTGACCTCCTGAGCTCCTGGGAAGAAGCTGGTCTCTCTTGCAGGGTCTGAGTGACACTTCCACCCCTACCCCTTTTCTCTGCCCCTCAGAGGCAGGCGATGGTGACTCAAACACCAAATTACGGATCCTTAACTCCATCTCCAGTCTTCGCTCACTAGGAGCCCCACCTCAGCTCTGCTGGACTCCTGCAGCCTCATCGTCTTGAGTCAGGTCTCCTCGTGGCCTATACACCCTCAGCGGGGCCTCGCAGCCCAGGCCGCACGCTCTGCGCCAGCCCTCGCTGACTCTCCCCAGCGCCACTCAGATCAGAAGCCACCGCACACCCCTTGAGTGCCACGCCCTTTGATGTCATTTTCTCTGGTGGTGAATCCCAGAGCACTCTGAGCCCCAACCACCTCTGCCATGAGCCCCACCACCCCTCGCCTCTGTCCTTTCGCTTAGCATCTGCCCCTCAACCTAACTTCACTGGAAGGAAGGCCCTGCAAGGAAGAGGAAGGCAAGGGCATCTGTGCAGTCAGTTGTTCCTGGCATGTCAGGACTCAGGGCCTAGGGAGGGGACGCCGGGGGCCAGGGGCAGCAGAGAGGAGGGACAGGAAGGAGTAGGCAGGGAGGGGCTGAGCTTGGCAGAAAAGAAACGCTAGGACTCGGGTCCATCCGCCTGCAATCCCCTGCCCCTGCCACCCACACACTCACACACACACTCACACACACTCACCCTGTTGGAAGGTGACATTTGCTATTAACCTTATATTGGGCCATTTTGTAAATCAATGTCACTTACATTTAATAACAAGTGTAATCAAAGGAATTATGCAAATTTAATTTGATGCTTCTTGAATTATGCAAATCTGCAGCGCACATAATGTTCTCTGACATGTGCCCGTTGGAGAGAGAGCGAGCAAGGGAGACAGTGGGGAGGGGGAGGGGAGCGAGGCTAGGACTGGGACTGAGGGAGTGGGCTGGGGCTTGGCACTGGGGGCGAGGAAGGCAGGGTGGTGGAGGGCAGTGGAGCAGCCGTAACCCTAACCCAGGTGCTCTCTGGCAGACGGGTGGGCAGGGCTGGCCCCTCCACCTTCTTCCTGCTCCCACTCCAGTTCCAGACTGCCCCAGCCCCTGCCTTTGTCAGCATGCCCTTGCTGGCCACTTGTCCTCAATGTCTCCTCCTGTGAAATGGGAGTGGCCCCAAGAGTGCAGACCGCTCATGGGCCCCACCTCCTGATATTAGTCCCCTTGGAGATCAGCCTCTCAGTCCCCAGGCCCTGTGGCAAGGTCACCTGTCTTTGCACTAGGCAATATGATTGTCATTATCGTTCTTAATGGTCTTGGGGACCTGGCAGAAAAAATGATACCACCTAGCACGTGACAACAAAACCTGCTGACCTGCTGCCAAGCACGTTGTGACAACACTCACATGGTGATGATACACAGATGCTGACACACACATTTATATCCACAGTGACACAGTCGCACACACGCACTATTAAAAAAGTATAAACAGGGCCTCCCTGGTGGTGCAGTGATTTAAGCAACGCACTATGAAGTAAAACACAGCTACTGCAGCACGAGTTCGATCCCTGCCCCAGGCCAGGGAGGGGACCCACAAGGCATAGCAGACCTCTCCTGCCTCTTCCGCTGTTCCCCTCAGCAGTGTGTTTCAGTCAGTCTGCCTGTTCTGCTCCCTGCTCTGTCTCTGGTGCATCCTCTCACCTCCCACGACTCTGGCCTGTACCTCAGTTCTTGTATGCATAAATAAATAAATCTTTAAAAAAAAAAAGTATAAACATAGCCAGTGAAGATCGAACACGGATCCAGTTACTCCCGGGATCTACATAAAGGCTACAGCGACACACCACTTAAATGCACACCCAACGCAAGAACACTGACTGTCACCTGGACATACTGGACCCGGGGACACTGGCTGCTAATAGATTACCCACCGCGACACACACTGCGGCTCGTGGCCAAACACACTACTGACGCTTACATGTGGACAGCCAAGGCACCTCTCATCCACATGCCCTCACTCATTCAGGAGGCAACCTCAGGGAGCCAGGCGGTCCTAGTGAAGGGTGCCCCCCACACCCTCGGGCCCTCTGGCCTTGAGGCTGGCTGGAGTAGGAGGAAGCTCATAACTCCCCAAACACAAGGATTGCGTTAAAAAAGTATAAACGTACGGCCTCCCTGGTGGCGCAGCAGGTTAAGCGCCACACTGTGAAGCATCCGCCGCACAGCAGCGCAAGTTCGATCCCCGGCCAGGGAAGGGACCCACATGGCAAGAGGGGCCACACTGAAGGGGAAAGACCACCAAGCCTGTGAAACAGTACCCAAATTCTGGGTGCCGGCTGGAGTCACCAAAGGACAAGTGGGGAAGCAGCATCAGGGGCGGGTGTGGGCCAGCTCCCCAAACCTTCACCTCTTCCATAGTCCCACTACCACTAGGCCACGGGCCCTGGTGTGTGGGCGTGGGGCAGAGCTCCGCTGGACCCCTCCTCCCTGAACATCTCAGTCTGTCCCTCCCCTGAGATGCCAGGAGAGGCCTCGGGGACCTTGTGAAGGGCGTACGATGAAGCTCTGAAAGGATCAGCCATCGTCACTATTCTTACTACTTTCCTTCCCCTGTAAGTTCTGTTGTGGCTTACAGATGATGTCTTCGTTCTGTCTACTTCTCAGCCGTGCCCTCGTGCTTGGGAATCTCAAGTCCCGCTGCTGCCGAGACAGCCTGTGCACTGCTAATCGGATCAAGTGACCGGGGCAAGTGGGCTGGCGTCAGGAGCTGGACTGCGTCCGTGAGTGAGCGTGCGGCGTCGGCAGTGCATGTGCGTAAGTGTTACTACATGTCTGTTTGGGTGCCGTGCGCCTCAGACTGTTTCTCCTGTCATCCGTGTGTCAGTGGTCATTTACACACCCGTGGTTCGGGAATGTTCGTGGCGGCTGTTTCAGCTGATCGTCTCTACATCAACACACCAGAGCATTGTGCTTCAACAGTTCTCCTCTTTGTCATACGCAGCGACGGTCTCCCCTCTCGTGTGAGTCAGCACGTTTGAGCTGTCACAGAATGTGTGTTCTGGCGCTTGAGTTCATACGTGTGAGCCAGTGACCGCTCAGACGTCACGACCTGAATATCATCATGTCGGACCTTTTCCAACAGGTCTCCGTGTGCTGCCATGTTTGAGTTGCCACACATGTGTGTCGTCACACTGCAGCTGCCTGGTGTCTGAATCGCTACAACATGCGCCTGACTTGCCCTTACTGTGTTTGAACGTCCCCAGTGTGTGTGGCTGTGCTCAACTTGTCTCGTGTGTGCTTGTGAGCGGGCCTGTGTTAACAGGTAGAATGCGAGTTGTGGTGTTTACACTGTCACCTTGGTATATCACTGTGTCTGCATGGCCATCCTGGAAGGCTGCGTTCGTGGTCAAGTGTGAGTTAATCAGGGGTGCCGTTGCAGCCCCTCTGCCCTGTATATAATCCATCTTGAGTTGCCACCATGTGTGCAATTGTGTCATCTTTCTTTTCACTGTCCCCAAGTTAGGAGGGCATTGTAAGGTTGGAAGGATGGCAGCGCATCTGTGTGTGAGACTCCACCTCCGAGTTGTCATGGGTTACCCCAGTGGTAATGTATTTGCACTCTAGCTGCACGGTGTGCGCCAGGGCTTGAGCTGGCACGGTGTATGTGCCGTCATGTTCAATGCCACATTGTCAAATGTCGGTGTTGTCACGGTGTGTGTCTGTGTGAATCGCGTTCCAGTTCTCATGGCGTGTGACTGTATGTCAGCATGCACGTCTTCTGCATCTGGACTGATCTACAGTGTAGACTACGTGTCTGTGAAGATCATGTTTAATTTGTCACTGCGAGTTGCTGTGTTTGGGGTGTTACGAAGCCTGCTCGTCAGAACTGTGGAGTATATTAACATGTGCGCGTTGTCAAGGTGTAACTGTGCTGCTGTGTCGGGGCATGGCAGTGCTCCACGCTGCAGGTTTGGGGACTGTGTGTAGCTGAACATGTCTGAAGTGTCTCTTAAAGCGTGTGTGCTAACCCACTTCTCAGCAAGGGTTCAAAAGTGAAAAACTAGAAATGAGAGGGGAAGACAGGGAGCTGGAAGAGGGAGGAGGCTGGGCCCTAGTCAAGATGGGGTGGGATGGGGCTGGTAGGGGTTAGGGACAGAGAGAGCTCTAATTGGCCCGTGGTGAATTATTCACATGTATAATCCTTGCGAGATTTCAGCGCGGGCAGTGCCAGTAAATGCTGTGCATGTTTAAAAGTCATTTCCATAAGTAAGTGCAATTTCTCTACTGTTTGCCCCTGTTTAATGAAGTGAAATCTTGTTTGCATTCCTCCCAATTTCCCAACGAAAGGCGCCCAACCGTTCGCACCAAAATTACACCGCCCAAATTAAAACTCGGGCTCCGAGGGAGGTGAGGGGACGCAGGCAGCGTTGGGCCCTTCTGGGAGGGCCTGTGGAGGGGTGGGGGGCAGGCGGGAGTTGGGCTGGGTTTTTTCAGCTCATTGCTTCCCTGCAGTTTTGCAATTTCAAGTGCCCCCCATGTTTCCAGCCCTCACTTGTCCCCTTCATGTTCTTGCTCTCCTTTGCCTCCCCCTCCTTTAAGTGAATCCCTGAGGTCAGGAACTGGGTATGATGCCATTCATGTGTATGTAAATGCACCCTGTATGCATTTATACGCACGGTCACATGTGTACTTGTGATATACAGTCGTACACAGTGATGCCTAAAGCACAGTGATTCGCGCACACACACAGTGTAACAACAAAACCACAAATGGGCACGTGTGTATAGTTACACATCTCTGCCTATGCATATGTGTGGGTTTGTGCACAAATCTAGCTCTGTCTTGGGTATATTGTGTGCCGATGATGAGTATTACATGAATGATATGAAGACAGAGAGGACAGGGGAGAGAGTGGGCATTTGTAGTTTCTCTCCTGCCCACAGAGGACTCCTTAGCTCTATTGTTCCAACCTACTCCTTTCTGAGAGCTGCGTGCGAAACTCCCCAACCACCCAATGGTCAATTGCACTGGGACCCCAGGTCAGAGGAGTCACCTCTCTCCCTCCAAACCCAACAGTGCGCTCTGGCCTTTAAGGAACAGCTAAATGACTGACGGTTGAGCTACAGCTCCTAGGTGGCATGTGAACAAAGGTGTTTTTGAGGAGGCTGGCAGGAAGCCCCCTCAAGGCTCAACTCCCACAAAGCTCCACCCCCTTCCAGTGCCAAACACCCACTGCATGAGGGTCACTTTGGTGTGAATCTAGAACAGACTTGCAGATCACCTTTATTTGGGTTAGCTGGAGAAATTTTAGGAAATGAGGGCCACCCAGTGAGCTCCTGGAAGCCCCACTAAGGGCTCTTGAGGTTTGAAAACCCCCAACTCTGAAGGTGAAGGAGTGATGGACGGGGCCCCATGTGAGCTGTGTGTCTTCAGTCTTTGTAGATGCGACCACCTTCTTCCACCACCTCTCAGCCTGGATCAGACAGAACAAATAAGTCATGTGACCACAATGGCACCTCCACCCTCACATCCACAGATGTTAAGACCACTAACCTCTCCCCAATACATCACAGCAGGATATGGATGGATATGGATGGAATAACTGGAAGAGGTTCACGCTGTCTGCCGAAGGTCAGGTGGAGACAAGCATCCAGAAGACTTTGGGAGCATGATACAGGGATCAATCGATTGTCCGGCCTACCTAGGAGAGCTTCTCTCCGTAGTCTAATGGTTTGGGGGAGTGGAGTATCCAGGCACTGGAGCAGTGCTATCCTGGTCTTGATCCAGCACCGCTTTCCCGCCAGCACCTTATATATTCTGTTATCGATGTAATCACCCTTAAGCACAGCTCTGACTTCTGCTTCCACAGCTCAGAAACCATCCATAGCTTCCCACTGCCTAAAGAAGAAAGCTGATATTCCTTCCGTTATCAGGCAAAACAAGTCCTTCACATAAGACACACTCTTCCCTTCCACCTGCTTTACTAGCCTGGTTACCAATGATGTTCCCTCACTCCCTCGATACCACGTAAGTCCCATCCAAGCAAGTGGGGAAACTAGAAATTTCCCCAACATCTGCATTTTCTGTCTTCCCCACTTTTGTCCATACTCTTCCTTCTGCCCTAAATACCACCATTAGCCTCATCCCTACCTCTCTACCTGTTGGGGACCTAAGGATCAAGACCAAGGTCAATGCCAGTTTGTCCAAGACTTTCATGTTGACCCCACCATGACTATTACCTTGAGAAGCACTAGTGATTCTCGGAACACTGCTTCTCTGCACGTTGCCCCTTCCTGTCCGCTGGACTCCAGTCTCTTCGGGCACTGGGTGTTCAACACCCAGGAGCAGGGCTAGGGAGTCATTTGCAAAGTCATTGGATAAGCCAATGATTGACCACAGAGTACACCCTAAGGAGAGTTAGGGTGGGTGTGGGGGCGAAGGTCAAGGAGTAGAGCTCATATGTGGAGCTCC
Source organism: Galemys pyrenaicus (assembly GCA_019455555.1). Lineage (NCBI taxonomy): Eukaryota > Metazoa > Chordata > Mammalia > Eulipotyphla > Talpidae > Galemys > Galemys pyrenaicus. The sequence goes on along the minus strand of JAGFMF010011406.1, from coordinate 2,658,256 downwards.
TTCCCCTTCCCCAAGCCAGCAGAATTAAGCCCCAGCCCCTGTTCTCCATGGCCCTCATCTTTATGTGTTTCTCTGTATGTGGCAGCAGAACTGTCTGCTATGTGCCCTTGGCAGAAGAGACAGGGGACTTGCTGCCAGCTGAGGTCTCCCCAGGAGAGAGACTCCGGATGGAACTGACTCACCTCCATACTGCCCTGGGGGGCCATTCTGCCCCCCTCCAGGGAACTGTGTCAGTGTTATCCAGACTGCTACTTTCATTACTGAAGTCTTTCCCTCTTAGAGGAAAAGACTCTGCAATTAATGTGCTGATGGCCCCACTTCTCTCCAGGGCCTGCCTCATGTCGGCTACACCATTCCTCCCACCAGGGATTCCCCAAACCCATCAACAGACCCTCCACTGCATCACTTGTTCCCAAGACCCTCTCACTGATTTTCCCCATCAACCACTCTGATCCTCCTGTAAGAGCCCCCCTTAGCTCAGCCTTTCCCTCCATGAAGGTTCGCCATCAAGTCTCCATTTAACCCTCTTGCTTCCCTTCCCTGTAATTCTCTTGCCTAGTCCCTTCCCTCAGACCTCATCCTCCATCCCACAGCCTTCCCCTGGCCATTCCGCAGCGCTGCAGTCAAAATCCACAGGAGAAGGCTCAGTTCTATTTCTAGATACACGCACCTTCAGGCCCCACCACTTCGTAAGCAGAGCTGGACAGCCCTGCTAGGTGCGGGGTGGGGGAGGGGGTGTTGGGGTGGGTTCCAGACAAAAAGGAGGCGTGGACTTCAGTCCGGAAGGTCTCTGTGGACCCTTCCCCCTCTCCTAGGCAAGTCTGGGAACTCGCTCCAGGCCCCTGCCCCCTGCCCTCCCCTCTCCGCGCTTTCATCAGAATTCAATTTCCGCCCTTAAGTGACTCCGCGGGCCCCTGATCCTTCCCTTGATGAATGAGCCGCCCGGCCCTGCCCGTCCGTCACGTCACCGTCACCCTCGCCTCGGCCTGGGCTGACGCTGCCCCCAGCCTCGGCCCCTCCATCAAAAGCCAGCCCCGACCCCCCGCAGCTCCCACCCAGACCCCAGCAGCCTCAGTCCCTTCGGGGTCCTCCCCCGCATCGCAGCAGCCTGCCCCACCCCCATACCCGCGTGACTTCCTCAGTCCCAGTCTCTGTCTCTGTGTGACTCTGTCTCTCCTTATCTCTTCTGCCTCCACTTCTCTCTCTCCCTCCCTTCCTCTCTCCCTCTCTCCCGTCTTGTCCCCTCTCTCCCTCCCTCCTTCCTTCTCTCCCTCTCCCTCTCCCTCTAACACCTCTATTCATCTCTGGGAGCAACATCATTTATTTTGCACTTCCCAGATAATTTACTTTTTTTCCCTTCTACAGGAATTCTCCATTTCCCTATAAAATGAAAATTCATCTAGAATTACATCTTATGTCATCATTATGTTTATTAAGCGTGGATGATGTATATGAACAGGACGGGCTTGCTGCTGAGTGCTTAATGGTGCATAAGATTAAGCCGAGGCTCTCAGCTGCGCAGCGACTCCCCTCCGGTTCCCATGTTGTCGAGGCATGCTGGGAGTACAAGTTCGAGCGCACGGCCAGGTGAACGCGCACCGCCGCCCCCCCACCCACACCCCCTCCCCTGGGTCCCACTAGGCCCACCCCCGCCCGGTTGGGGGCGCCCTCGTGGCCTGCGCCTCTGAGATACCCAAACAGACTGACCGCAAGGGCTGCCCAGCTCAGACTCACCATCACCCCCCTCCTATTATCCTGTCCCCCACAGGGTTCGACAGATCGATCGGCCCCCACCCCACCCCCCACCAATTCCACCCCAGTCCTCTTCCAGGTTCTCGCCTCCCCCCACCCCACCCCCTACCCGCACCCTCCATTCCTTCCTGTCTTGCTGGGTTTCTGTCCCTGGTTCTCTCCAACCCGCCTCTTTTTCTCTGTCTTTTTTCTTGGGGCTCTTGTCTGTCTATTACTCTGTGTCCTCGGTCTCTTCACTCCTTCCCCACCTCTCTCTGGCTCTCCCTAGTCTTGCTGTGTCTGTGTCTATCCCTCTGCAACTCTCGCTGTGTCGGTCAGTCTGTCCGTCTGCCGGCTCCCTCATCCCCCTTCCCTCCCTCCCCTCTCCCCTCTCCCGGCGCTGGCGGCCACCGCACTGCAGCGCGGCACCAGCAGTCTATGACAAAAACATTATCCTTCTGCTGCTAAACAATCCAATAAACCTCTCCACAGGGAGAAAGTTAACCTCTTGTCTCTTCGGCTGATGCCTTCCCGCCCACGTGACTGCTGCCACAGTAAATTCAAATCATTAGTCTCCTCACCCCATCAAAAAACTTCTATTAGTAATGGAGACCTCGCCGGAGACCTTCCGCGGAGAGCGCTGCCTTCCCAATTCCCAGTGGAAAAATTCTGCGCGAAAAACTAATTCTACTTTTAATAATCTGTCATCAGGACCAGAGGCGGTCATAAATTATATGGGAGCGCGTGCGAGAGCGCGCCACAAGAGGGAAATCAGGGCGAAAAATCAAAGCCCAAGTTTGACAAACTTTCCTGAAGATAAATAATAACTTACAAACAGGATTAGTTGTAAAGTCACGCTCCGGCGCGCAGCCACGGCGGCAATCACGTCTGCCGAGGGCCGGCACCGCGAGGCACCTGTCACGGCCGCCACCGCCTCGGAGCCTTCCTCCCCGTCCTCCTCCTCCAGCGTCCTCCCTCCACCCTCCTCCCCTTCTCCCCTTCCTCAGCCCCCAACCCTCCTCGTCCTTCCTCTCCTCTTTCGCCTCTTCTTCACCCTACTCATCTCCTTTTCACTCTGCACCTTCCTCCTCCCCCTCCTTCCCTGCCTCCTCTCTGCTCCCCGCACCTGCAGTGCTCCCAGTCCCTGGGGACACAGACCTGGCTCCCAATCTCCCCAACCCGCATCCAACGGTCCCCACTGCCGGGACCAAGGTCAGAGGAGGCTGAAATGATTGGTGGGGACACCATCTACTGAGACTGTTCTTAAGTGGGGGTTCAGTGTGTAAATGGGAGTGTGGGCGCTGCCTGAGACGCCCAGTCCTGTGCCTGCGACCTCCGCTGCCCCCAGGCCCCACCCCAATCTCCTTGTTCCCGGCCCCACCACCTAAGCCTGGCCCGGGCAGTGTGTGGGGGCGTAGTGGGACCCCTAAGTTTATTTGTTTGTGTTAGTGTAGGGTGGCGGCGGTCTGCTCTGCCGGCCTAAGGGCCTCCCCCACACCCGGCGACCCTCCCCCACTCTACCCCCGCCCTCGCCCCGCACAATCTCGGCGCTGACAGCCGAGCGGGTGATAAATGCCGGCGACGCGGGGAAGGAATTGCGCAAAATAAAGAAGCATGTTCCAACAAGTCCTGTCAGGATTCTATTGATTTAATCATCTGCAGAAATACACATTCTGGATTACTGTAGCGTGCCGGGGCCGGGGGAAGGGGCGGGCCGGCCTACTAGGGCCGAGAAGGGGGAGGCGGAGCTGAAGAGAGAGGGGCGGGCAGAGCCTGGAATGGCCCCGCCCCTCGACACAGGCCCCGCCTCGGCCCCAGGGTTGGGCTTGAGACTGCAGGGGTTTGTGGGGGTGCAGAGGCTCAGCAGACGGGTCTTTTTGCCCCACTCAGCATCTTCTCTGCACCAGCCTCGCAAGGTGAGCCCACCCACCTCCGACCCTCGAACCGCTGCACCTCCAACCGGGCCATCAAGGACTCGCTGGAGCTGGACGCCCTCCAGGACAGGAAGCGGGAGGGGAGCAAGGAAAGCCTGGGATGGGACCTCTGCATTGCGAATGCCTTAGGGTGCTTCCCATCTCACCATTTCTTACTAAGACCAAACCCTTGGCTGCGGGCTCGGGAGTTCGGGAAGGGGCACAGGGCATCCAACGCTACCTCCTGCGAGGTGAGGTAAATGGAGTCCCTTCAACAGCTTGAGAGAGGGGTGCTCTACTTGGGCACAGTAGGTGTTCAATAAAGGTTAAACAAATGAATATCAGAGCTTTCTGCCTTCTGCCCCTTAATTCAGGCTTAGAACCCCAGGTGATGGCTTGCGATAGGGCTGGATTTTCTTTCAGTTGAAAACCTAGCCCTTTGGAAGAAATGTACCCAAAATGGGAAAGAGTGGTAAAGGGAGGGAAAGACTGAGTATCCCCGGAGAGTGGGGAACCCAAAGAGAAATGGAGGAGAAAAACACTCTTTAAATAATGATTGGCACAGGGGTGATGCACCACACTATGAAGCATCAGCAGCCACTGCAGCACCAGTTCATGCCCTGGCCAGGGAGGTGACCCACATAGGGAGGCACCCTCTCCTGCCTCGCCCACTGCTCCCCTCCACAGTGTGCTTCAGTAGATTGGCCTGTTCTGCTCCCCACTCTGTCTCTGGTGACTCCTCTTAGAAGTCAGCTCCTCTGGCCTGTGCCCCAGTTCTTGTATGCATAAATAAATAAATCTTTTTTAAGAAAATAAATAAGTAATGACTGATTTACCACATTTTATCCTACAGAATCCATGCAACCATCTAAAGGGTGTGTTACTATTAACAGCCCCCATTTTACAGATGAGAACATTGAGGTTCCAGAGGTTAAATGGTTGACTCAAGGTCACAGTTTTGCAGGGCTGGAAAGCCTAGCGTTGAAGTCAGATCTGCCATATTCCAAATCTCTCTCACAGGTCTCAGCCTTAGGGAGAGGCTATTTTGGGTTTGAGAAGTGAGCAGTGGCAGGGGGAGAGAGTATGCAAAAGCAAAGGGCAAACAGACCAGGTGAACTGTAACCCTTGTCCATCCCAAAGGCAGTGGGTGGGGAGGAGAGCTGGTGCTGAAGCTTTCAGGGAGGTTCATAGAACTGCAGAGAAGGGGACTCAGGGGGTAAGGGTGGGGTATCACCAGAGAGAAAACTTACCACAATGATTTCTATGGTTGGGGGTCAGTCCTGGCTTGAGGGAGGGGATTAAACTTCAGGAAAAGAGAAATGTGGGTGAAGACTATAAGCCAGGGAAGGGGGTGGAGCTTTATCGCAGACCAGAGACTAGACATTAAGGGTGTGGGCGTGGGCCTCCCTGGTGGTGCAGTGGGTTAAGCAACGCACTATGAAGCAGACCGCAGCCACTGCAGCAAGAGTTCGATCCCTGCCGCTGGCCAGGGAGGGGACCCACATGGTGAGCAGACCTCTCCTGCCTCGCCCGCTGCTCCCCTCACCAGTGTGTTTCAGTTCATCTGCCTGTTCTGCTCCCCACTCTGTTTCTGGTGAATCCTCTCACCTCTTGCGACTCTGGCCTGTACCCCAGCTCTTGTATCCATAAATAAATAAATCTTAAAAAAAAAAAAAGGGTGTGGGCGTGAGGTCAAACATGGTGGGAGAGGCAGCTGGCATTGGCAACTCCTCCCTTTGTGACCCCTTACCCAATAAAAAGCCAAAATGAATGGGCTTAACTGAGGAAGTAAGTGTGACAGGAGATCCTATAAGACAGACAGACCCACAGCAGAAATGGAGTAGCAGTGAATACTGAGCTAGGCAGGGAGTGGGAAAGGAAGATGCACTTTATTTCTTTGCATGGGGTAGGGGGTTGGAGGGAGATCAGGAAAATAGGGTGTTAGAAAGAAAGGGGAGGGGGAGACGGGAGCCAAAAACTTCCATCTAAGAGGATGAGGGCTTTGCCCCTTATGACAGGGTGTTAGCTCCCCATTTCTCCACATACCCCACCCACAGCCTTCAAGGGAGCTGTGGTCAGTGTCTGTCCCCCACTCCAAGAGCCCAGGAGGGACAGAAACACTGATTTGCTTAATAGATGAGCATTTACATAGTTTACTCTCTGCAAGACACTGTTCCAAATACTTTACTCCTATCAATTTGGCCCTCCATAATAAGGGTATGAAATAAATAATAGTGCATCTCAATTTCACAGAACAGCCAACTGAGGCACTCAGAACTTTATACATTTGCTCCAGGTGGCGCCATTTGCACTGGTGAAACAGACTGAACCCAAGCATAAACTCACCCACTACGCCCAGATCCCTCCGTGCCAACACTGGACAGGGTGGCGAGGCCCGGGGCCCTTGTCCAGTCCTTCTGCCACCACTCTGTATGCCTTTGAAAATGATCCTTCCTGTTCTGGGCCTCAGTTTCCACATCTGTAAAGTGAACGGATCTGGTCCACCCTCTCCTAAACCCCTTGCAGACAACAGCCCTGCAATCTGTGATTCCTCCCCCACCCACCCACCCCAGCTCCTTGACCCCTCCCACACACCAGCCCGAGCCGGGTCCCCGGCCCCAGAGGGGAGGAAGCTCTCTTGCCTGCCCCACCCGCCCTCTCCCTGCGGGCCGCGCGTGACTTTAGCGCGCGCACGCGCGCGAGGCTCGGCCCGGAAGGTCACCTCCTTCATCACGGATTCTATTTGCATCCGGAATCGCATGTACATGAAAAATGTGTCCGCGTGCGGCCCCGACTGCAGACGCAGATGAAATTCTGTGCCGAGCCTGATGCGCGGTAACCTTTGCAGATGGCGCCGCTATTGCTGAGAAATGGATTGCTTAATAAAGCGTATCATCCGGCATATTTGCTGCTTGGCTAGCCAAATAGAAGTTGTTTTTTGCACAAATTTCCTTGTCAAATTTGTCAATGTTCATGTCATTTTTGCTTTAGGTCACAGAGCAAGGTGCAAATTCCTGGCATCTTTACTAGTTGCAGCCAATTTCGGCGATTTCGGCGGTGACGGGGATTCTCCAAGGAGCCGCAGGCCCTCGCGCGCCCGCCTGTGCCAGCCCCAGCAGAGCGCGGGTCCCCACACCTCCTCCAAGAAGCCCACGGGCCCACCTCCGGTTTGGGAAGAGAGGCTGAGGCCGTGCTGAGGGTCCTTCTTCCCTAAGTCCCTTTCCAGACACACATCAAGGAAGTGGGGGGATGGGGTGGGGAGAGGAGGCTCCAAATGCAGCTCTCCCTGTGCCACCTCCTCTCCCAAAGGGGTGGCTTTTGTCCCCAAAAAGGCCCCCTCTCAGAGGCAACTGAGAAATAAATGGAAAGGCCAGCCTCTTTTTACAAGAAACTTTGCCTCCCAGTGCCCAAGACTGCATACCCACCCCATCCCAAAGTCAGACTGACCTCTCTGCACCCCACAAGGACTTACTGAAAGCAGGACAGTGGGTGAGGGAGCAGTGGGGGAGTAACTCCTCCCACAGGACACTGGGTCTCTGCACTTCCTGAGGGGAATTGTGGACCAATAGGTGTATGTGGAGAAGAGAGGGACAAAAAGGAGCACAGCTTCCTGGGGAGTTAGGAAAAGCTGGGAACTCTGCCTGGATTTCTACCATCTGAGGTGTGACCAGTGGGGTTAGGCCACATCTCCTCCAGACTAATTTTATGAAAACTACATTATCTTAAGAGGTCACTCAGGAGCTTGGGCAGCCAGAGCCCAACCGAGAGGAGGGAGGACAAGGTATTCCCGTCCAGCAAAAGCCAACCACTGACTGCTGGCTACAGGCGCCTGTTGTCTGGATTACCACACAGACTCATCACTTCAGCAGCAATATTATCCCCATTTTACAGATGCAAGCACAGCTTTAGGAAAGAGACCCACTTGTAAAGTTTGGGTGAACTTTGAGGGCCTGTGAGGGTAAGTGGTGAAGGGCAGGGTGGCGGGGATGGGCTAAATGGTGGGGAGAAGATGATGGTGTTATCGAAAGCCTGACCCGATGTGAGCAGGAGCTGTGGGTCTGAGGGGGGTGTGTGATCAGGGTACTCTGGGAATTGTGTATGGGGACATGTGTGGGGCACAGATGCTGGGAACAGGACTATAGGTGAGGCTATACTGTGGATAGGTGTCTGGATAAGACGTAGATGGGACGGAAGTGAGAAATGGGTGTGTACACCTGCAGGGGCAGGCAAGTGGGAAAGGCTTGTCAGGGCTGGTGTGTGGAGTTGTGTGTGTGGGTGTCTGGAGACATGTGTCAGGAACATGTATGTGGGGATGTGTTGGTGAGTGGTGACACTAAGCTCCACGGGACAGGCTGTCTGTACTAGCTACTGTAGTTCCCGGGCCAATCCACTACCTGGCACGTGGTAAGAGCAAAGGATACGTTTGTGTAATGACGGGATGGGGAAAGGCTGGTGAGGGACAAGGTGGGTTGTCACGCTGAAGAGATGGGCAGGTTTATCATGAGATGTTCTGGGTTGGGGGGGTTGGAGTCTCCCTTCAGCCACTGCGGCACTGGGCTAGGCTGGGGAATGGTCAGTCCTGCTTCCTCCGAACCAGAGACCAGCCCGCCATAGGAGCCCAGCGAGCCCAGTGGGGGCTGCAGAGTGTTGGATGATGCGGGTGGGGGTGGGGTGGGGGTGGGGGAAGGCTGCCGTCAGATTATTAATGGCCATGCGTTGACTCAATTAAATCCAGCCTGCTTTTGTTGGCAGGCCTCCGCAATTATGCATCTCATTACGGGCGGCTGCCCAAATGCATCCTGGGAGGAGACCAGAACTCCAAATTAACTTTTCTTGGCGCTGCGGGGGCTGGTTGGCCGGCACTGCCTACATGGCAGCCAATCAGTGTTGGCTCCAAGGGGGGCGGGGTCAAAGGAAGGGCGAAGGTGGGGGGAGGGGAGGCTGTCTTGTCTGAGATAGGTCTAGGCAAGGTAGGCTGAGCACCTGCAAGTCCATCCATAATTTGACTCCCAAGTACACCCTACCCGCACTCCCACCCCTAAGGAGTGTGTCCAGGCATTTGGACTCAGTCTTGGCGGGAATCGGAGCCTTATCCTTCCTTCTCCCTCTGTGGTTGAGATCACCTCAATAGTGAGCCCAGACAACTTCCAGTCCCAGGCTCCGTTGGTTCTCGGCCTACCCGCCCATGCAGGACCTGGAGTAAAAGCGACTGCAGCACTGCACCAGACCCACAGGAGCCCTGGGAAGAAGGGAGCCGCTCAGAGAGGGCGTCCTTCTGAATGTGGGGACCACTCTGGAAGTTGGCCTGTCTGGCTTTGTCCTGACGGGTGTTTTGTGTGTGTGTGTGTATGTGTGTGTGTGCGCACTTGCGTGCTCATGTCTGCTTACAGCCTGCCTCAGCAGTTACACCACCATTATAAAGTGCTTCATTAACCTGTCAATCAAAGTCCCTTCTCTCAGCTCTCAGGCTCTGCCCTCCAACAGCCCGTATGCATGTGGCTCTGTACTGTGCTATCCTGGGGCCACTTGGCTTTGCCCACCCTCTCCCCCCACACATGGCTCCTGTTGCCTCCGAGTCCTTGGAAATCATGCCTGCGGCTGCCTACATCTGAGATATGTGCACAGAACGTTATCCTACTGTGTCAGTGGCCTTGTGCCAAACCACGTATCCCTGAGAGATGGCTGGTCTAACTAGAGCACCCTGGGCTAGTACGCGGAGACCTGGCTCTGGCTGTGTGACCTTGGACTTCCCTCTTGTGGCCTCAGTGGCCTCATCTATAGTAGGTAAGCTAGTTTAGACTAGACCTCTGATAGCCTTCCTCCTTTTGACCTTCTGAGGTCCAGTGAGTATGACTAACTCTTGACCCTCTGAACTGTATACATGTCTGGGCACGTGTGCCCTTTCCAGCTGTTTTCCTTCCTGAGAGGTGCGGGGTGGGAGGGGGGGAGGAAGACCACCAAAACACAGGCATCTCTGATCCTGGAAAAGGTGGGCCTTTCTGAGATTCCACACGTCACCACCCACCATAGTCCACACCTAGGATCACACACACTTGCTTGCCCTGACCAGCTGCTCCAGGGCTAGAGATGTAAGGTGGGCACCCATGTTCTCAAGCAGACGTGGGCCAGGCATTTCCCACTCTTGTAGACATGTGCCCTCAACATGCAAGGTCACCTGAAGATCCCAGACTTCTCAGTTGTCCTGGCCTTGCTCCCACCACCCAGACACATCTATGGAAGAAAGATGGAATATTTTCCATGACCAGGGAGGGCTGTGTTCCCCCCACTTGTGGTTTCTTTATTGTGTGTTAATGAAACCCTGTTTCTTCTGGGCGTTTAATTCTTTCCATCTATTATGTTTAGACAACTCATTAACAATCATTCGTTATAATTAGACTTCAATTTTAGGCTCCTTTCTCAGGGGAGGCAATGCAAAGCTTTTACACATATTTGCATCATAAACAGCTTCCAAATCTCTGGGTGCCACCTCTGCCCTGTCCCACTCTAGCTCCTGTTCCTCCTTTTCTCACCTTCCTTGCCTCACTTCTTCCTACTCCTTCAGTCCAAATGTAGAAAAGAAAAATCCTGCTGCTCCCCAAGTCCCTCTGGCCCTCACTGAATGACACTGATGTGCCCATGTGGGGACGGGCTGTCCTGGAAACAGAATCCTCCTGCTGGTCACCAGAGAGCAGCAGCAGCCTATGGTGCCCCTCTGGCTCTGGGTCCCCTGAGGTTCCCAGGGGGACATAGACACACAGAAACGCCTGCCCACACAGACACACTCACACAGTGTGAAAAACAGACACACACAACCACTCATGGGGATGACAGAGGGCGGCCCAGGAGGGTTTTTCTTTCTCTGCTTCTAAACGGAGATGTTGATTCCCACTACCACACCTCCCGCCAAATTGCCGGAAGAACCCCCATCCCTTTCCATCTTTACTTACAGAATTATAGGATCTCCATTTGAAGTAGGAATGTTAGTTGAGAGAACAAATGAATAGGCTTTAGTGGAAATTACATGGGTGCTAAAGTCAAATAGACTTGATTCAGATTCCAGCTCTGTAACTGGCTAGGCATGTGACCCTGGCAGCTGGCTGAGCCTCAGTTTACTCATCTGTAAAACAAGGATAATATCTGCCTTGCTAGGGCCTGGTGAGAATGAAGGGAGAGAGCCCAAAAAGTCAAGTACCTGGAATTTTATAGGCACTTGACCTATGCTAGCTGTAATAATACTAGCGAATAACTATATTAATAATTCATGAGTAACTGTAATAATAATCCAAAGAAGAGGTCTCGGGGGTCATTCTGTGCAACCTCCTTCCCAGCGGGGCAGTCTTTGCTAAGGCAGTCTCAGGGGGTACTATGTGGGGTGTACAGCACTGTCCTGTTCCAGCTGGGGTGAATCTCATTATGAGAAAGCGTTCCTTACATCAGTTTCCTTACGACTTGTCCTTTAGCCCTGGGTCTTGCTTCTGGAATCTGCCTCCTACGCAGTAGTGGATACCCTGGGAAGCCCGCATCAGAGAGTGGAGAAGAGGGTGGGCTGGAGGGTGAATGCCACGATGGGGTGGGACTTTGAGAAAGCAGGCACAGGGGCTGATGGGAGAGTCAGGGGGTGGGTATGGCTGGACCCCTCAGAGGCAGTAGGAACCAGAGGGAGCCACAGGAGGGGAGACAGAGACAGAGAGGGGACACCAGGGGAGAAGGATTTTCTATCAACAAAACAGCAGGACAGATTCTGGCTGGTCTCTGGAAACATCTTCATCCGTGCCTGAGGCCAGCTCTGAGCTCCTTTTAGCTCATTACTGGCAATTAGTCCTCTGGGCCCAGCCCGGGGGAGGGGGGCACGATTAGCTCTACTCCCCTGGACACACGCACACACCATGAATCAAGTTGACAACTCTGCCCAGGCCTGCCCTCTTTGCCCTGTGCTGTGTATGGAGTGGGACACACGTGTGTATATGGATGAGTTGTGTGGATGCACATGTATCTGAATGAAGATGTCACAGGCAAAGTGTGAGCACATACATCACAGCCCATGTGAGTGTGAGGTTTTACAGATGAGCAGGAGGTGTGCGTGCACTTGTAAGGGATGCGTATGTGGGGATGCCCCGTGGGAGGGTGTGTGAAGGCATAAAGGAACAGGTGAGGATGGAAAGAATGTGTGCATGTGTTGCGGACAGGCACTGACAGGATAAATGGGATGTGGGAACCTGGGACCTCTTAGGACCTTCCTTTCCTTAGGAATCATGGGGAGGTGGCTGATTTGAGAGGTTGGGTTTTAGGGAGAAAAAGGAAAAGGCAGATTGTGGACTTCCTGACTCATCTCCATCTCACGAGGGCTATTCCTTGGGGAGCTCCTTCCTCTATAGTAGGAATATATTATGGACCCTTTTGAGATAAGCCCCCAAAATATGATCCCTGCAAAACACTTTCCTTCCCAGTGCCCAGCACTGTACAATGGAAATTGCACCATAATGCAATTAACATTTTCTAGTGGCGGGCCCTCCCTGGTGGCGCAGTGGGTTAAGCAACGCACTATGAAGCGGCCACTGCAGCACGAGTTCGATCCCTGCCGCCGGCTGGGGAGGTGACCCACATGGCACAGGCAGACCTCTCCTGCCTGGCTCGCTGCTCCCCACAGCAGTGTGTTTCCGTCCATCTGCCTGTTCTGCCCCCTGCTCTGTCTGGTGGATTCTCTCACCTCCCCGCGCCTCTGGCCTGTACCCCAGTGCTTGTATGCATAAATAAATAAATCTTTAAAAAAATTTTTTTCTAGTGGCTACATTTTTAAGAATTAAAAAGAAACAAGTGAAATTCATCCTTTTAATTTTACTAGATTTTAAATTAATATTTGAATACTTAAGATACAGCCAGAACAATATTATACTAACATTGCAATCAATAGTATTAAAGTAATGAGACATCCTGCATTTTTTTCTATAAAAAAAAATCTTCAAAAATCAGTGTTTTTCATTGACAGCACACCTTTATTGGGATTAGCCACACATCAAGGGCTCAACAGCCACATGTGGCTGGTGGCTACCTCACTGCACAAGACAGCCCTAGAACCTGGCTCAACTGGTTCCTCCCAGGCCAGAGAAGGGTGGCTTGGAGGGAAGCAGGGAGAAGTCAGAGTTGGAATCCGCACTTTCATTCACTGTCTCAGACCCTGCCCTTGCAGTCTGCAGCCGCCTTTCCCACTGACTTTCCCACTGACTATCGCAAACCTTTGGCCCCCCCAGTGTAGACATGAGGATTCAGTCTGGGTTCAGTCATCTTGCTCCAGCACTGACTCCCTTTGCCTCACTTCTGTGCCTCCTACCTCAGGGGACATCTCATTCTATTTCGTTTTGAATTCTCCTGAGCGCTGCCCGCCCCCCTTTCCTGCCTCACCTAAGAAACTTTGGGGTAGGAAGAGAAACTCAGGTGGGCCAAGGAGTATGATGAGATGGGAGAAAGACCAAGAAGGCCCTAAATCCTTAGGAGGAGTGGGGAGGAGTTGGAGGGGGTGTAGGGACCAAGAAGTGACTGACCAGATAAAATAATTTCTAGGAGTGACTTTTCAGCACCTTGCCTCATAACCTTTCAGATTTTCAATCCCCTCAGCCTCTCTGTTATGTTGGGTTCATCTAGAGGCCTCCCACCACTTTCACCCCATCCCTTTACTTCCCTCATCCCTCAGCCTCTTAGCACCTCCACCTCATGGTCCCTATATCTCCTTCACCTGCTCAGCCCACTTCCGGCTCCCACTCATTATTTTCCATTCTCCCCTCAGCCAGAGTGCAGGGCCAGAAGAAATCTGGGAAGTGGAAACCTGGAATGGGGTGTGAGGGCCTGAGCTGGCAGCCTCTCCTGGAGAGAGCAGGAAGCAAGACCCTCCCAGTCCCCTCCCATCCTCTTACCCCTCCCCCCACGGGGCTGCAGTGATTCCACAGTCTCAGGGCTTGAGGGTCTCGGGGCCCCTCGCTAATGTAAGGTTATTGTAATTGATATGAAGGTAATTGATAATGTGTTACGGTGAATAATGTCTTCAATTTTCTGCTAAATCCCATTTTTGTAGCCATCTGGGCTCCTCCAACTGCCCCCCTGGGACGCTGGGTAATAGAGAGTAATTATTCTCAAGTCATTTACTTTTTCAAAGTGTTTAGTGCTTATCTGTTTTACAATTAAAATGGAAACGACCCTGATTCACTTCCTTTCTTTTTTATTTAAATAGCACTCGGGGGGNGTTTAGTGCTTATCTGTTTTACAATTAAAATGGAAACGACCCTGATTCACTTCCTTTCTTTTTTATTTAAATAGCACTCACCCCCCCACGCCCCCCCTCCACACACACTTTCAGTCACACAACCACACTGGCACACAACCTTCCAAAACACACACGCACACACACACACAGAGTTTCCTTGTATGCGGCAACATGTCCACAAAAATACAATGCATATTCTCTTAGTCACACACACAACTTTACATTCAGGCAAGGGACGCACAGCTCAGTGACCTAGCCCTACATACAATTTTGCCAGTCTCCTTTGGAGTAAAAGAACTGGAGGTGCACATTGTTGGGGTGGAGGTCAGAGAGAAGAGTCACCTTGACAGTGGGTCTGAAGGTGCAAGGTTACATTAGAATATAAAAGACAGGCACTAAGTGTTCACATGAGTGTGAGCAGTGGGTTCATATGAGGGCAAAAATGTGTAAATTTATAGCCCCAGGGTGAGGGCAAATTCAGAGCCTGGCTTCTGTGTTTGCATCAAGTGACTGGTGTGAGCAGGTATGTGTGAAGCCAGTGTTCACACCCAGTTACACTCTAATGAAGGGCCTTGGTGTACAGTCCCAGCTTGGACACGTGTCCTCAGAGGTGCCAGGTCACGCTGAGTTGGCCCAGGACACAGAGAGCCCTCATCTCATACCATGAAAATGGACCCATTTATTTCAATTGAAAATACCACCACGGGGGCCTCCCTGGTGGCACAGTGGGTTAAGCAACGCACTATGAAGCAGACCGCAGCCACTGCAGCAAGAGTTCGATCCCTGCCGCTGGCCAGGGAGGGGACCCACATGGTGAGCAGACCTCTCCTGCCTCGCCCGCTGCTCCCCTCACCAGTGTGTTTCAGTCAGTCTGCCTTTTCTGTTCCCCATTCTGTCTCTGGTGGATCCTCTCACCTCCTGCAGGACTCTGGCCTGTACCCCAGCTCTTGTATGCATAAATAAATAAATTTAAAAAAAAAAAGAAAATACCATGGGAAAAACAGCCCATGGAAGACCAGGAGACAAACGGTAGGGGAAGTTAGGAGGTAAATCAGGTCATGCCTGCTCCTTCACCTCCCCACCTCCACTGACTCCCACTGTTTTTTCTGCCCAAGAACCCCCTTTCTGTTTTCCCCACTGGTTAAGCCTTAAACCTGTCACTGAGCCCTGGTTCTGGTTAGAGATGTGGAGGCAAGAGTGACCCTCAATGAGCAGTGAACTTCCTGCTCCTCCCTGGGGCCATTCCCCACAAAAGTGTTCTGTGGACAGACATGAAAGCGAGTGAGGCGCTGACCAGTGGGGGACAAGAGTATACATCCCCCAAATCCTTCCGCATGCCCAGATATGATAACTCTCAAATGTCACGCATAGATGTACAGGTGAGTCACTATCTCATTTGGGACATTTCAGTCTGGCAGTCATATGACTTGTCATGTGGCAGTCCAGGGACCTTCTACCCACTGTACAGATGGAGAAACTGAGTCACAGTGTGATTCAGGAAGGCCATAAGGTCCACAGGGAGTCAAACCAGCAGTGGACACAGAAGATCCCTGCACTCTGTCCAACACTGCTGTCCCAGGTCTGAGCCTGTCACCCAGCCTGCTGCTGAACAGGTGACACCCAGGCAAGCCTCCTGAGGGTTGAAGGAAACCAGGCTGCAGGGTGAAGCCTGAGAGAACAAGTGCTATCTCCAGAACATGCCCTGCCCACCTTCTGGGGAAGACCCAGGGTTCTGTTTTTGGATGGTGGCATTTATGAGTAGAGCGTGCTTCTTTCAGCTTTTTTTTTTCATTTCTCATTTTTGGGCATCTCCCTTGATCACCCTTCCTTCTCTCTTGGAGTCTGTCTTTCCACATCTGTCTTTTTTGGTCTCCCTTTCCATGTGTCTGCCTCTCTCTGTCTCTTTCTCTGTCTCTGTCCTGGGTGCGGGCATGCGCACACGCACGCACGCGCGCACACACACACACACACCTCTCTATCTCTACCACCCTTTCCTGCTGCCTGTTCTCTGAGTCTGTCCTGTGCTTCAGTCTGTCCTGCTCTGTGTGTCTGTGTGTCGGCCCCCCAGGGCTCCTCCCCCTCCCTGGTCTCCAGCGTGGCTGGGTATTTGGGTCTCTCGGTCTTTCTGTCCCTGTCTCTGCCTCCCCTCGGCCCCTCCCCGACTTCGGCCCCTCACACCTTCGCGGAAAAGTAAACATTTAATTTTTTTGCTGTTAATAGATTTAATGTTCATTTGTTGGTAGCCCAGGGGCAGAAACGCGTGACATTTCAAATAATTGTTGTTTCAGGGGTATCCTCTGGAGGGAAATGCGGCAAAAGTGTGGAGAAGATTTAAGCAAATGACTGTGTCAGCTTCTATTTACTCCTGACAGGATCGCCGGGGGCACGGCTGCGAGATAACCATTAGCGCGGCCGCCGATAAAGCAGGGAGGCTGCATTTCTAAAGGCTCCGCGGCCATTACGGGAAAGTTAGTGTGAAACATGTTAAATTATCCCCAAAGTGGAGGGAGCGGGGGAGATGGCGAGGGGGGGGGGGGGGAGCCGGCGCCCGCGAG
>JAGFMF010011406.1:2554801-2641420 GCA_019455555.1 Galemys pyrenaicus | reverse complement strand
TGCTCCCCGCTCTCTGTGGTGAATCCTCTCACCCCCCTACACCTCTGGCCTGTACCCCAGTGCTTGTATGCATAAATAAATAAATCTTTTTTAAAAAAACACAGCAAAATTGCATGACATGAAAATACAGTCTAAAATTACAGTATAAAAGGAAAAACATGTCCATCTGGTGACTAAAAAAGACTTGGCTTTTAGGGCCAAATCGGTTCCTAAATAACCCTCTCAGGTGTGCACAGGTAACATGCCACATGCACGTGCTAGGCTACTACTATTCATGCAGAGCCCCGAATTCGCTTCTATAGATCTGCCCCAAAGTAACTGACCCTCTGCCAGCCCTCCTCACCTCGGTTTCCCCATTTGTAAAGTGGGATAATATCTGCCCTACCTACGCTACTCCCTGAAGTAATGAGGCCATATAAACGTGATCTGAGGAGTCTGTAGCACACACAAGGAGCATTGTTACTATCAGTTATTAGTTATTATTAAATCCTGCTGTGTCCATAGGAAATACCCATGCACAAGGCCCCAAGTAGATGGATGCACCACACACTGGGAAGTTAGACCCCAATCACAGCTCTTTCTGAACTTAGGGCATGTGTCCCAGCCCTCCTAATTTTCCCCTTTAGTCACATTCGGGGTAAATAAACATCTATGGACTAACCTGGTAGTGGAGGTGGTGCTCCAGGCTCGCTTCTGCAGAAGCTTGACCTAGGCCGGGTCTGCACAAGAACACTAGAACCCTGTGGCTGAGAAGGGGGGAGGGGGCATCTGTGGGGCAGGAGGGCAAAGGAGAAGGCAGAAGGACCACCTCCCTTTGTGGTAATGGTGTCTTGCAGAATTTCTTCCCTCCTTTCTTAAATATACCAAGATCCTAGCATCACCTACATTATACTTTAGGCCTGGAATCCCACCTGTGGTGTGATGGCAGACTAGTGCCTTGAATGGTCATTAATGCTACATTTTCACTCATTTCTGACACATTTTCAGGTTTCCAGGAGCTCTGACATTCCTCCAAATCCACCCAACAATTTTGAACCTCTCGCACATGTCAGACCTACTGGTAGCAAAGTTGGACTGAGACTATTTTTGCCTTCTAAGTTCACCATCAAGTGAGGCAGCTGAGATCTATAAACGACTGTTAATCTGAATGCAGAAACAGCAGCATATAGAAAGTGCAAACATTCCAGGGAGGAGCAGGTGAATGACATCCTACAGTGTCTAAATTTTCTTTTTTTAAAAATATATTTATTTTATTTATGCATACAAGAGCTGGGGTATAGTCCAGAGTCCAGGGAAGTGAGAGGATTTACCAGAGACAGAGCAGGGAGCAGAACAGGCAGACTGACTGAAACACACTGCTGAGGAGAACAGCAGGCAAGGCAGGAGCAGTTTGCTGCGCCATGTGGGTCCCCTCCCTGGCTGGAGGCAGGGATCGAACTCGTGCTGCAGTGGCTACGGTTTGCTTCATAGTGCTTTGCTTAACCCACTGCGCCACTAGGGAGGCCCCAGTGTCTAAATTTTCTTAAAGGAGGTAGGCTTTGATCTGGAGCCTTGAAGGAAGGGGCAGTTTTCATGAGGTGAGAAGAAATGGGCTACTACATAATAATGACAATAATCCTTGTGACCTCCCCAAACAAAACACATAACCTGTGGCAAGCTATCAGAAACCTCACACTAAATACTACCTTTGATTTAGCATAACAAATCGGGGTGGGGGTATTATTATGTACCTCAACTTCATAATTAAGAAAATTAAGGTTCAAAGATGTTCAGTAACATCCAAAGACACACAACCTCCTGACCACTGAGACTAGAAAAGCTTGGAGAAGAGGCTCTATTTGCCTTTGACAAAGGTCAGCCAACCCCTTTCCAACACCCCCTATTCATTTAACTGTTTTCTGCACATACTAGGTATCAGCCATTAGGCTGGTGCTGGGGCTAGAAAAAGTATACCCTGCCCTCAGGGAACTCAAGGATCTAGTGATGGGGGCAAGACCCATGAGTTGTACCAAAAAGTGTGCAAGATGAGGATCTGAGAAGCCAAGATACTTTGGGCCATGAGGAAGGGGTCATACTTGGATATGAACACAGTTCGACAAGACTTGAGTTTGAGCAAAAGGAAGAGTTTGTCAGCCACGGGTGTGGAATGTGGAAGTCAGGCAGAGGAAGTAGCAGGTGCAGAAGAGCAGAGAGGAGGGGGAACGTGAGTTTCTGGTGTGTGGCATTTGAGGAAGGTGGGGAGGTAGAGAAGAGGAGGCTCAAGCGGTTGCCAGGAGCCAAGTCACTATGGCCCATGGGGTAGGCTGAGAAGAGACTTGAACTCACCCATAGTTGCATTATTTCCATGGAGAAGATCAGATCAAATAAGGAATACTTCTTTCCTTTACAACAAGATCTCAAATCCAAGGCATCTCTCAATATCTTAAAAAATCAGGAAACTTTTTTTGCATGTGGTTTTGTTATGGGCCACCAACCCAAGGGTGATTAGTGCAATGCCGCCTGACTCATGAGTGATTTCACCAGGATCTGACACCATTTGCTTTCCTTGTTACACTGACTGTCTTTCCAGCTTTACCAGGATCTGCCACACTCTTGTGCCACAATGAGAATCTGTAAGCCCACATGCTGGTCCACATGTTGGCATGATGGCAGTTGGGGAGGGCACAACGATGGTGACTGACTTCGTTCCCACCTGTCTTCTTGTACTGTCCTGGCTCATATCTCCTGTTGACCTCAGGGTTCTAAGTGGACACCACTTATCTTCCACCACCATGCTTGAAGAATGTCTCCTTTGCAGGGACACCACCAGAAGACAGACTTGAGCTCTTTTCTTAAGAAAGAAGTTTCCAATCACTATAGCTGCCTGAAATGGAAGAACTTACCTTGGAAGAGAATGGGCCTCCTGCCTGGAGGTAGTCAAGCAGAAGCCCCCTAAAATGGATTGTTGTGGGCAGTGGTGAAATCCTTAGCCTCTAGAATCATTTGCAGTGAGTGCCACAGCTCTAAGAAGTTCATTCCCAGAGGAGAGTCATTTCAGTAACTTCCCAAATAATCATCTTCACCAAGAAAGTAAAATTGATTCCATCTGGACACAGGGATTCCTTAAGATGGGAGGGGCACTGAAGACAAGATCACTGTAGGTTTTCTTTCCCAAAGGCTATTTCAAAGCTGCTCCAGCCTCATCCAGTTACCTTTCCCTACTGCCAAGCACTCAAGTTCTCCAAGAAAATCATGTCTTCTCAGTGTGTTTCCAAAAATGCACACAGATCCAGCAAGAAGTATGCAGAAAGAGGAAGACCTAGTACATCTGGGATGTAACCATCAATTACACCCACCACTCTAACACTTTTAATGTGAGGGGTTGATTTGGACAGTCTCTATGGGGATCATTACCTCATTCATTGTACCACCTCCAGAAAGACTAATACAGAGAAGGTGTGCTGAAAGCACCTTCCTTCTCTCCCTCTCTCCTTCTTTTTAAAAAATTTTTTATTTATGCATACAAGAGTAGGGGTATAGATCAGAGGTGTGAGGGAGGTGAGAGGATTCACCAGAGACAGAGCGGGGTGCAGAACAGGCAGATTGACCGAAATACACTGTTGAGGGGAGCAGTGGGCAAGGCAGGAGAGGTCTGCTGCACCATGTGGGTCCCCTCCCAGGCCGGGGATGGAACTCGTGCTGCTGTGCCACGGATGCTTCACAGAGTGGCGCTCAACCCGTTGCACCACCAGGGAGGCCCTCTCCTTCTATCTTTAAAAAAATCACTGTAAAAAAATGTAAGCTATACAAAAAACACAAAGAGGAAAATCAAGAAGACAGTCAAAATAAAGCCCACAAGTCAGTTAAGCGCTATCGCTAGTGTAGTGACCACCCTACCTCTTCGTACCTCTAAATAAAGAGACACAGCATGTCCTCTGATCTAAGTAGGATCACATTCTGCTCTGTAATCTGTTATTGTTGTTTAAAAATGTATCATAAGGCCTTCCCAGTGGAGCAAGCAGTTAAGTCGCAGCACTATGAAGCTATCTGCAGCAGGAGTTCTATCCCCCACCAGGGAGGGGACCCACATGGCACAGCAGACCTCTCCTGCCTCACCCGCAGCTCCCCTCAGCAGTGTATTTCAGTCAAATCTGCCTGTTCTGCTCCCCACTCTGTATCTGGTGAATCATCTCACCACCCCTGCTGCACCTCTGACCTATACCCTAGTTCTTGTATGCATAAATAAATCTTAAAAAATAAAGAACATTTGAATTGAAGTAAATGCACATTATTTAAAAAGTTAAAAATAAAAACATATCATAGGCACCATTCTGTTTCAACAAATATAAAACTATATGGTTAAAAGTCGCATTATATTCCTAGACTGAACTAGTCTTCTGTTGATAGGCATATAGGTTATTTTCAGCTTTACACTTTTTTAAACATTCTAAGACAGTTAAAAAATGGACAGATCTTTTCACATTTGTATCTTAAGGTATTGTATTTGTATACACAATTTGTATCCACAATTATCTCCTTAAGGTATTGGATAAAAAACACACACACTTTAAGCATACATTGTCAAAGTACCTTCTCAAAAGGTTGTGCTATATGTACAGTCCTATCCAAAAAAAAAAAAAGTGTTACTGGTCCCTTGCCTAAATGAATGAGCTCTTTCTTCAAAAAAGAAAACAACAAAAACCCCAATTCTTCAGACCAATTTCTATGTGAATGTGTGATTTATGAAGGTCGAGGTAGCCTCATATACAAGCATGATTGTGTGTGTTTTCTCAATCTACAGTAATCTCTACCTCGTAAGTCAACGTCCCAAGACTCCATAGGGCTATCCTCCTACCCAATCCTCTCCAGCCACCTCAGTGCAGGGATAAGGTCTGTTTCAGTTGCCTTAGCCCCAAAGATACTTACCCACTGTCAGTCTTGCCACTGTCTCTGAAGTCTCCTACCCAGTATTATTAAGGTGAGGTTAGGAGAGAGGCTAGACTGGGTTTGGCCATATGGGACCTCAAGTGTTAACTTAGACTCTGTCCACAGAAGGTGCCCCTGATATCACAGCTGAGGGGCATAAGACTGTGGTTCTGCATCTCTGTGTGGTAGAAACAGTGAGCAAGTCATCCCAAATCAATAAGTCTGAGTGGGCCATAGATCACTCTAGAGGGTCCCATCAAAATAGGAAAGGGGGGAGGATAATACGGCTCACCCTCTTCCTATATGTGGTGCCCTCCACCATTCCTCTCCTTCACATAGCTATCAATCACCTCTGCACTCACACATTCACATATAATACACAACCCAGTATATATGCCAATGTCACGTTCTCACATAATTTAGCTATAATAATTATCATACATTACACATATCCCTGCACATAATACATTCACCACACTTGATGTTTGCAACATCCACTTATATAAATATACTCAGTAACCCAGTATTGACTCCTACACAGTCTCACACTATCACACTTCATCCTAAGAAAGTGTAGGGGGCCTCCTTGGTGGTACAGGGGTTAAAGACACAGTGCTATCAAGCTATCACCAGTCACTGCACCAAGAGTTCAATCCCTGTCGGCTGGACAGGGAGCTGGCCCACATGGTGCAGCAGATCTCTCCTATCTCACCCGCAGCCCCCCTCAGCAGTGTATTTCAGTAGATCCGCCTGTTCTGTTCCCCACTCTGTTTCTGGTGAATCCTCTCACCTGCCCACCCCACATCTCTGGCCTACACCCCAGTTCTTGTATGTATAAATAAATAAATCTTAAAAAAAAGAAATTATAGTCACAAGTTCTTCCTAGTCATTGTCTTTTGTGTTGTCACAACCACATCTTGCTTAATACCCCTACTGCTCTATCCAACACTCTTTTCATCTACTGAGTCCTACAGAATTCAGTTATGCTGTCACATCTTATTCAAGTCTCCTGAATACATAAAGTTACCCAGCAATCCTACAATGTCAGCTCATCTAGTCTACTCTCTTTATTTTAGAGGTAGAATAACTGAAGCTTTGAGAGAAGAAAGATGACTTGATCAAGGTTATACAACTGGTTAATGGCAAATTTAGGGCATCATCTCCAATCTCATGACTCCCATTCTAATGCGCTTTCTCCTAGGCTAAAGTTGCTCCCTCTTCGACTTCCTTCTCCCCATGACAATTGCTCATACTGACTCTGGAAGAGGCAGGCAGCCCAGTGAAAGAAACAAATATGAATTCCAAATACAAAAAGTCAGAATTGGAATATTAAATACCTTACAGGGTGGTGAGAAGATTCAGAGAGAATGTTAAGTAAATCTCCTGTCACCAAGTAATTACTGCTAGCCTACTATGTGCTAGGCACTATACCCAACACTTCATACATTATCTCATTTAATTTTTACAATCTCTTTAAGTATCATTATCTTCTCATCATGGAAAAGGAAACTGAGGCCCAGAGAGGTTTAGTTGCTTGCTCAAGGTCACTCAGCTAGTCAGTTTTGAGACCAAGATTATACTCTCCTCTGACTCCAAATCCAGGTTTCATATACTACATTGTGCTTCTTCACTTAATAAAAGGTCATTCTTTATTGAATCCTTACTCTGTCCCAGACACTGTGCTGTATATGCAGCTCATATGTATCTTTACAGGTACCGATACTAGAATTTGGGAGGTGCTCAATAGATGGTTTTACAATTATGAGGAAGAAGACTAACATCAAAATCAAATTTTATCTATTTTGCCACAGGTAAATTCTTGAGATTATGTAAATCTTTAGTGGATATGATTATCCTTAACTAGGTGATTTTTTTTTAAAGATTTTTATTTATTTATGCATTTAAGAGCTCGGGTACAGGCCAGAGGTGCGGGGGATGGGAGGAATTGAGAGGATTCACCGGAGACAGAGTGGGGAACAGAACAGGCAGATTGACTGAAATACCCTGTTGAGGGGAGCAGCGGACGAGGGAGAAGAGGTCTTCTGCACTATGTGGGTCCCCTCCCTGGCCCGTGATTGAACTCATGCTGGTGTGTTTTAGATGCTTCACAGTGTGGCGCTCAACCCACTGTGCCACCAGGGAGGCACTGATTAGGTGATTTCAAATCAACCTTTCTTCCTCACTAATCTGTAATCCCCTACACCTCCCATCCCATGGCATCACAGAAGTACTGTGACTACACACACAGCTCCTTACTTCTACCCACTAGTTGAAGTCAAACTCAGACAAGAGTTTTACATACACTAATTGGCCACTATGGTTTAATCAATTACCAAGAACATTAAGGGAATGGAGTCAAAATACCTAGGCTCTAGCTCCATCCCTTTCTAACTGTATGGCCACAGACAAATTACTTTCTCTGCCTCAGTTTCTGCATCTACAATACTAGAATAATAAGTGTTCCCTTCCAGGGCTGTTCTGAGTTTAAAATACTCAGGATAACATTACAGAAACTGGCATACAGTAGGCACTCAAAGTTTGTCACCCATGTTCTCACTCAGATATACAGTACCAGCACTCATATTTACTCATGCAGACACAGTTGCACACGCTTGCAGACAGACCCATATGACACACCAAGCTGTAAACATGCTCAGATCCAGTGGTGGCGGGCTATCAGAATGGATGTGAGAGGGGCTCTTAAGGAAGTTAGGGGAAGTCACTTAACAGATTTAAAAAAAAAATTAACAGCTAAAACTAAAACTAGGAGAAAACCCATAACCACAGTGACCTTATCACATCTACCAAAATTGGCAATAACTTCCTTATAATATCAAATACTGAGTCCATATTCAAATTTTCCATCTTTTTTTTCTTTTGCATTTGACTTGCTCAAATAAGGAACTAAAATGAGGTCCACCCAACATTGTATTTGATTGTTATCGCCCTCTCTATCTCTCTATTTTTGAAATGTATAGTGTAGACTCTCCCTTTCCTTTGAAGAACTTGCTCATTTGTTCACAGGACTATCCCCCATAAGTGGGACAGTAAGGGGGAAAAAATCACATTTTTAAAAACTTATTTTTAATGTATAAGTAACACATATATATTCTTGGTAGAGAAGACGAGGAGGAGAAAGGGAAGGAAAGAGGAGAAAGAGGAAGAAGAAATTAGATACCACAGACAAACCAAGTCTCCCTTGGCTATCCTCAACTCCAGCTTTTACCTCTCAAGTTCCAGTTTTCTCATCTTTAAAGTGAGGAGACCTCTCTTCCTAAGGTTGCTATGAGTATTAGAACTATACAGAGCTTGGAAGCTCTTATCCCAGTGTCTGGCTTATGGTAATTGTTCAATAAAAGCAGCCTGTAATGATTTTTAGTCATTGTTATTATCCTGGCAAACGCAGAACCTCAGTCCTGCGAGCGTTCAGCACCCTGGACAGAGGCGGCGACAGCCAGCCCCCTCCCAGCCCAGACTCCGCCAGCACTCGCGGGAGGATCTGTAAATAAAGCCGCCCGGCTTCCGGCAAGCTCCACGCAGCTGGTGAAGGGGAAAGAAATCCGGGATTTTCTGAGCCGCCTGCTTCAGCAACGCGTCTGGCAGAGACAATTACCCGGATACGCTCGGCCTGGCCTCCCCGAGGCCCCGGGTCATTTCAGACGGGCCCCCAACCCTTGAACAGGAAGTCAGACCGGCGGGGGCTAGTGTCCGAAACCTCAGTCTCCTAGGCTGAAGAATAGTCTGGGAGGAGAACCACGGAAATCGCACGGGAGGCCCTCCAGGGACCTCCGCCCCCAGCACGGCTCCAAGAGGTGGCCCACCCTATCCCTTCGGTGGGGGAGGGGAGGCGGTGTGCGGGTGGAGCGAGCGGCCTCCGGAAGCCGGCCCAGGGCACAATTAGCAAGGAGCAGAGACGCCCGCAAAGGCTGATTTAATTAGGTGACACGGTGCCAGGCAGGGATGCGAGGGGGAGGGGAGAGCAGGGTCAAAACATTTTGTAAAAATCTGCTTCACAAACGCTGCTGCTCCCCTCGGGGCAGAGAGAGATTACGGAGTCTTTGGTGTCGATCTAGGCTGGCAAGAGGCGGTCAGGAGCGTGGGGCCATTTCCTCCTCTTCAGCCTCTTTTGTCCAGCCCCTCAAAACAGTCCCAGGAATCAGCTCCGCTGAGCTGGGGAGCAAGAAGTGGGGTGGGAGGTGGGGATGTCTTGGAAAGGGGAACACCTATAAGGGGAAACAGTGTAGCTGGTTTAATGTACCCCCCCACCCCCTTCCACTCACCCATTTACAAGACTAATGTTAGAAGAAACGGTGGCAGGAAGCGCTTTCCAAATAAAGCTCATAGGTCTGCACTACTCTACCTTTACCAGCTGTTCGACCTTGGTTATTTATATTCTGTACCTCAGTTTACTTATTTCTGAAAAGTAGGACCCTTCTAGAGTTGATTGAGGAGTAAAAGTAGATCATAGTAAGCACTTAATAGATTATTGTTACTGTTATTATTAGGTGCCTGACAAGTTTGACTTCTTTTGTCCCTGATCTTCACAACAGCTGTATGTCACAGATAGGATTTTCCCCATTTTATAAATGTGGAAATTGAGACTCAGAGTTTAAGTAACTTGCTGTGTAACTGACCTGGTCAAAGGCAGATCTAGGAACTGGTCACAAGACTGTGTTAAAGCCTCTGCTTTTTCATCACCCTGCTGCTGAGTTGCTTCAGTTCCCTACATGGGACCTTATCTCAGCTGACCTCACTGGACCCACCTACATAACACTGTGTGGCACAACCAAGCCCATTTCAGGCGCCCACACCTTTGTGCAGTGCTCAGCATTCAGCACACATATGTCACCAGAGACAGCCATGCATAGTCACCATTCCATGAGAATATGCTCCCACGCTCCTCACATCACTCAAGTGAAGCAACCTGCCCCGTGCCTACCTGCCATTTGCTCACACAGAGCACCCCATTACAGGAAAAAGAGGATTGTCATAGAGAGACAGTTATACCCAATATCACAGGGGAGATTTAGTAATGTAGGCATACACATGGTATGGAACAAATACACAAAATATGCAAATAAACCAACAGAGTAACACAATAATTTACATACGTCATATACATAGGAAGATAGGGGTTTTTTTTTGTTTTTTGCAAGACACCATTTATACAAATATGCAGAGATAGTCACAGCACACCCACCATCACACCTCTTCTCATGGAGAAGGTTGGCTGTACACTCACCAGACACCCACAATACACCCACTTTGAGAGATGGAGCCAGGCATAGTATGACAGAAAGAAAATCAGTCAAAACCCAGTTCATATACACATGCTCCCCAGACACAGCTACACAGATCAGTGGAGACAGAACCATAATCTCACTGGCACACACACACACACACACACAGTGAGGCTCTTCTAAGACCCTCTGGGAAGCTGGCTTCAACCCAAGAGTTTCCTGCCTCCTGAAGTCTTCAGGGCATGGGGGTCAATTGACTCCCTTCCCCTCCATTTTCCCAGCTGAGCCCAGGGCAGCAAGGACACAGTCCTCCAGCAGATATGGGGAGGGGTCCTGGACAGCCAATCTTGGGACACCTTCCCTAGTACCATATCCAGTCCAAGCTGGAGCCAGCCACTGGGATTTGGGGCCATTCTCCCAAAGTCACTCCTACCACCATTCCAGTCTCGGAAGCAGCATTGGCTTTTGGAAATGGGAAAATGGGTTCATGAGCAACGTCTTTTCCTGGGCGCTCTTCAAACCTCTCCCCCACCTGTTGTCACCTACCTGTGCAGGTGGTCTGTCTCAGCAGCTCAGAGCTCCAGCCTGGGCAAGGTCCCGAAGGCAAGTGGGTGGAGCCTGGTTCCATCCTCTGAAACCCCCCCCAACTCCCCAGTTCTAGCTCCCACAGCAGCTGCCCCCTCCAGTTCCAGGCCCCCTGGGCAGTCCCCTCCCTCCTGCAGCCTGCCGGCCCTGTGCTGTCTCTCTCTGAAAACCAGACTAGGGGCTGGGGGTGGGGGTGGGGGGGGAGATCCCAGGAGAGGAAGTGGCATCTGACAGCCCCAGCACCAAACCTGGGGGGCTGCAGCGGGGAGGGAGGAGCAGGGAGGCTTCTCATTGTGTGAGGGAAATTTTATTTTTAACAGATGCTAAGGCAGATGGCGCAGAATTAACAGAAAATGGGAGAGGAAAGAGAGGAAGAACATTACTGACTCCGGAGAGAGTGGACATTAAAAAAATAAAGAATAAGGGAATGAAAACAAGTTTAAGTGCTCTCTCCGGGGGGGTGGGGGGAGGGAAGGGGAGCTGAGAGGCAGAGAGGGACGGAGCAGCGTGGTGATAACCAGAGGCGTGAAATTACAAAAGTAAAATTTGTGGGACTCGGGAGGGGCTGAGAAGGCCCCAGTTTCATTGCAAAACTCACTCAGAAATTACTGATGTGATGTTTGAGCTTTTATCATTACTAATAATCGAGAAGGGAGGGGAAGACAAAAGGGCTTGTGCGCTTCGGGAGTTTGAGGCACCAGGAGGAAAGGTGCTTGGGCTGTGGGGGGGGGCAAAGGACACCCCATCTCAGAGACGGAGGAAGGCAAGAGAAAAACTGGGAGAGAGCTAACCCTGAGACAAGCAGGGAGACAGAGGCGGGATAAAAGTAAGAAGGGGGGAGGAGGAAGAAGAGAAGCCACAGAAGGGGTAAAACAGAAGGTGCTGGGGGTGGGGGGAGAGGGGAGAGATGAAAGGAAACTAATCAGAGATTCAGAGACAGAGCAGTTGAGACAAAGGCTGAAAGGAACAGAGACAGAACTGGCGGCGGAGAGCGTGAAACAGCACGGGGAACAGGGACATACTAGGGAGCAAGGGGGATGGGGCCGAAGATGAATGAGTAGTGGTCAAGGGACCAGAAGCAGGAGAAAGAGAGGCAGAGACAATGAGCAGAGGCCCAGATGGAAAAGCATAAGGAAAAGAAGAGATGGAAGAGTGGAAGAGAGAGAAGGAAGTGCAGAGAGAACGGAAGCTAGACAAGACTTTGAAAGATGCAGAGAGTTGAGGAAACAGACATTTCAAAAAAAAAAAGCAGATTCATACAACCAGGGTGAGAAAGAGAGCTTAGGTGGAGAAGGGGAGAAAGAAAAACTGAGCCAGAGGCAGAGAGAGACAGAGAGACAGAGGCTGAGGGGGAGACGACAGAGAGGGCAGGAAGGGAGGAAGGGATGGGAGACAAAGAGGAATGGCCGTTTATCTCTCCTCCCAAATTAATTGAGGCTACATCAGCCTGAGCCACTAAAACGGAGCGATTATGAATGGGTTAGTCACAGGTGGAGTTAAAGGCCTTCAGAGGGATATTAGCCAAAATTGAGTGGCTTTTAATTTCTTTCTAACGAGAGACTGTGGCTGGGGAACCAGGCACCGCCTCCGCTCAGCTCGACTGCTGAACACGGCGTGGGGGCGCCCGGGCCACTCGCCACCTGACCTGTGTGGCACAGGCAGCCAAGTGGAAATGGCCATGCCTGAAACATGCCTGAACATGCCGGAAACACGCCCGCGACATGGGATACAATGGATGGGAGGCCCTCAGAGAAGGGGAGAAAGGGCCATAGTCCTTGGAAGTGGCTGGCCGGGGAGTGTGGGGCAGGGGCTGAGCAGTCTGGAATACAGGGAGGGTAAGAGAGCAAGCAGAGCCTGCCAGTGTAAAGCCCAGGCCTGCTGTGCCCCACCGTGGATAAACCAAGGTCCTGAGATTGAAAGAACTACTGGCAGTTTACACCTGATCACCTGAACCCTAGGGACAAGGGTGAGAAGGAGCACTGAAACATGAGTCCAGACATCTGACTGTGAGTCTCAACTGCTAGCTAGGCCCACAGAAGAAAGAGCATTGTACTTCTAGCCAGGCCTCAGTTTCCCCACCAATAAAATGCGGGTGGTAAAGTCTTAGATCCCTTCCAGCTCCAACATGCTCATCCTATGCAGATGGACCTTGGCCAGGGCTCTCAGCTGCTGTGCTTGGGACAGATAGGACAGAAGCTTTAGTGACCATGACAAGAAATATATGAACCAAAACAGGTGCCTGGCCCAGCAGAGTGTAAGTGGGAAGGAGCAGTGCAGCCTGGGTTGCCCAGTAAGGGTGTAGCTTGAGATGGGGCATGAATGGTGGGCAGAGCCAGAAGGTGGAGGACAGTCCCAGTGAGGAACCAAGAACAATGGTACAGAGGTGCCACTGGACCTGAAGCCAACCCGACATGAGGACGTGGCGGGCGAGGGGGAGGGAAGGCAGAGGGGGGAGTCACAGGCCATGGCATCCAGGGCTATGAGGCTTATGTGAGAAGTTGGGTGGCACAGGGTGGAGGGTGCACGGTGGGTTTCTGAGCAAGGACAGGAGAGTGGGGATATGAGGTACTGGCCGCTATGGAACGACATGGGGGGAGAACATGGAAACAAGTGAGCTGGCAGGGAGCTGCTGGACCCAAACGAAGAGAAGGGAACGGACAGAAGAGAAGCGATGGTGGGACATGGTGACTGTCAGGGCATGGGGGCTGAGCTAGGATGGGAGTAAGAGATGAAGGATGACTTGGGATGTCGAAGCCAGTGATTTGGAGAACGCTGGTGCTAATAACAAGGTGGGCAGCGTTGGTGGAAGCTGAGATGGACACAGAGATGTTGGCTTCCGTCCAACAGAGCAAAAGAGGCTGAGATGAGGCCATGTGGCTCAAAGGCAGGTTCATCCTCTGAAGCACCCGTGATCTCCAACTTTCTGTGCCTCAGCCACTAATTAGCCTTGAGGCACGAGACACTGTCCCGTGTCTGGGCCTCAGTTTGTTGATCTCTATGATGTGGCAGTTAGTTGGCCTCTGTTTAAGTTTCCCTCTAGGTCTATGGTCCTGAGACTAAGAGACAAAGCCAGGGCAGAGGCCCCCTGGGAACAGACCTGCCTGGAAGAGAGACTGGCCATAATTCTCACTGCCCTCGGCTCCCCAGAGCCAACAGCTGCGCCCCCTCCCCCTCGCAACTCCATTAACACTCAATTAGAAGGCCTGATGGGCTGGAGCCTGGAGAGCCCCTCCCTGCCTCACACACAGACAGTCCCAGCCCCATTCCAGGTTCGCCTGATGGGCCCACCGGGAGAAGGCTTCACTCAAATTTATAACTAACTCCAGGGGCTGCCCCGCCAGCCTCTTCTGCCTCTCCGCTCTTCTTCCTCCCGGGGTGGAGCCCACCACGTTGGATGCGGATGGGGTGGGGAGGACCTGGATCCGTGCTGGAGCCCCAGAGATAAAAGGGAGCAGGCCCTGAAGCAGAGAAAGTGGGAGGGGAGAAGTGAGGAAGAGCGCATGAGAGTGTGTGTGAGAGAAAAATGACAGGCCCTGCATATTGGGCGCCCTCACTTTAAATCAAGATAAAAGACTGAAGTGGAAAATGAGAGTCCAGAGAAACCCCGGACGGCTCGGGGCGCTAATGGAAACACATGGCTGCCGGCTGCGGGCTTGTCAGCTTCCCCCGGCGCTGCCATTCCCGTCTGATAATCCGGCCTGCCATAAAATTAGACTAGCAAATACCTCCTGACAAAGATGCATGTTTCTCTCTATTGTGCCATCATAAAAAAAACTCCGCTGGTGACTCGGGGAGCTGCAAACTTCAATTTAAATTTACAGTGCTGCGGAAGGAAAGTGATATGCACTCAAAAATTTTAATAACCTATTAAGTTACGACTTCAATTTCATTTTATGAATATTTTCCTTGGGGAGCACGGCTATCACAGAGAAAGATAGAAATTTAAAAAAGATAAATAGTGCCATTAATCTCCAACATTTCTCTTCCATTATCCTTGAAAATTAGGAGTTATTTTTGTTCAGATCTTCATGTAATTAGCTCCCTCCACTTGATTCACTAGCCAGAAAATGACCATGTTCAGAAAATTAAAAATTTGTCATTAAGTGGAATTTAACATAATATCATTTATCTTTATCTATTCCCCAGCTGACAGCAGGAAGCCTTGGCTGCCTTAGCGGCTGGTGTGTCAGAGTGGGGAGGGATTGCTCTGGGAGAGACACTGGGAGAGACAGAGATGGAGACCCAGGGGGAGAGAGAAGGCCAGCCTTGAGGTGGCTAGAGCCCAAGCGGAGGGAAGGGAGGCAGCTCCAGAGCTGAGGAACCCTTCACGGCAGGAGGCAGAGGAGGCTGAGGGCCCATGGAGAGGAGGTGGAGGCCGCTGCTGTCAGCAGGGAGTGGGCATGGGGCTGAGGGTGTGCAGATGGAGGCGCTGGGCGAGGAGAGCCAAAGGGAGAGAGCAGAAGCAGGTGCCACGGAAAGAACGGTGGCTGGCCAGTGTGGCCAGTGTGGCTGAAGAAGTGACGTGAGTGGACAGAACCAGCTGAATTAAAGAAGCTTCCAGAAAGGGTGGCGGGAGCTGAAAGTGGCCCGGGAAAGGTTGGGGATCATTGCCCTCCTCTGTGCTGGAGGGGTTAGACCCCATCATCCTGACCACAGTCTGGCTTAAGATAGGAAAAAAGCGGGCAAGAGGAAGTGAGAGTAGTGAGAGTCAGGCCGGAGATGGAGTGTGGGCGGTAAGTGCGAGTCAGAGCCAGAGATGGAGGTGAGAGGTAGACCGGGCAGATGCAGGGGTCCCTTAGCAAACTCTGGTCCCAGGAAGGCTCCAGACCAGCCTGGGCTTCTCTCAGGGGCTTCATGGCGCCCTCTCCTCCCCCTCTTCTAAACAGCCTTCACCCTAGTCCCCTCAAGTCAGAAATCATCCAATAAACCACTCAGACCTAGTCCTGGGTGGAGAGAGCTGTGGCTGAGCCTGAGAGACTGAGAATTGGATAAAGGGATTAAACAGCGGCACATTAGTGAGAGATTTAGAGTGTAATAAACCCATTTCATAATAATATGTGCGTTGGGGCCAGCGATCCATCATCGCAGGAGCCTGTCTGTGGCAGTGGGGGTGGGGGGAGCACTGACCTGCTGGGAGGGACCAGAACGGATGGCTGAGGTTCTTCTCAGGGCCTCAGGGATGGGCAAGGGATACACACTGGCCCCTGGGGCCAAGAGGTGGCATGGGGATTTCGAGGTCACCTTTACCTGAACTAGACATAGAGATCAACCTGGGGGTACAGTTGAGGCATCTGGGACGAGGTCTTAGAGCCTAAAGGACTCCCCTCCTCCCAGCCTGGACCCTGGCAGCAAGGGCAGAAGGGGTGTCCAGGTGGGCACCTCCAAGCTGCAGCGCTCACAGCTCACTGGCAGGACTCCGCCAGCTGAAGACTCCCAGAGCTGCCTCTGTCCCTTCTGCCAGATGCGCACCCTCCTTCCCCCAGAACAGTTCTCTCCCCGGAGAGGCCACACCTCGCCCAATCTTCCCTTAGCGCCCCATCCGACAGGTCCACTCTCTAGAAACCCCCAGAAGTCTCCTTGAAGGCACTTAGGCTTCAGTGGGAGACCTGGATCTAAATCCTGACATCACTTACTGGCCCTCTAATCTCAGCAGGTGACTTCACCTCTCTGAGCCTCAGTTTCCCATTAGCCAAGTGCAGAGGTAGGCCTAAGTCACAGGATTGTTGTAAGGGTCATCTGCGATGGTTTTGAACCTGTTCTATAAAGCAGAAAGTCCTGGGGAGCTGTTGTTATTGCTACGAATCCCCCCTCGTCTGGCTCCCTACCTACGCGCTGCTCTACACTGTTTCTCAGCTTCTTACTGTCAAGGGAGCGTTTCATCTCCTGACGGGACTCTGAGCTTATTCAAAGGCCAGTAAGAAATGACATGTTGATTATATGATTGACTATTGAATCTGCCCTGTTAATAGGGCAAAGAAAAACATTCTCCTGCTGTTTATCTCCATTGAGAAAACCAGCATCAGGGATTAAAAAGCAATCTTTCCCCTGGAAAAGGGACTGAGAAATAGGAGTGGGCCACTGAGGTCTCAGTTACAAGTCTTAAAATGTTGGGGGAGGTAGGAAGACTTGGGGAGAGAGGTCGGGGTCTTGGCTGCAGCAAGTGAGGATGTGGGTGGCCCAGGAGAGAGAGACAGGAGTGGGGAAATCAGATGCCACTTGTCTAAGACCCACACAGGTTCTCCCTAGGGACAGCAGCCAGCCCTATCCCAGGAGCCCAGTGGCACGTTCTTCAGCTTTAAATGCGATACTCCCACAGAGGCAAGTGGTACCCTCTCCTAGCCCAGCTCCAACCAGTCTCCAATCTGCTCTCACCGTCCACTCAATCCGGCACCAAACTCTCTAGTTAATACCTAGAAATACCTACTCCTGTATGGAACCCCACCAATTAATTGAGCCTTTCTGAACCTTCAACTCAGCAAAAGTCATTGCTTCCTCCAGAACAATGTACCGACACAGGTGTCCTCCTCCTCCAGTGACTGCGCAACGGCATCATGGGCCTGCCTGCCGCCCGTCTGCCTGCCACTAGAAAGTCAGAGCCAATTTCCCTAGTTTCCGCTAGGCGCCCTTCAAATGTCACAGAGAAGCAGGAATGAAACTGGTTCTGTGCCTTCTCCCCAAACTCAAGCCAATAAAACACATTCTTTCTATAAATATGCATTATTTTATTTGCATATATTATTTGCATATATATTTATATTTACTAAAACCAACACAAATATCTGCACTACAAAGCAGTGGGGGAACCCTAAGTTCCCTGGGAGTAATGCAGATGCAGGTGCACCAGGAGGTGAAACCTCCACAGGCTAAGAGTTGCAAAAAGGTGGGGCCTCCCTGGTGGTGCAGTGGGGTTGAATGTCGCACTGTGAAGCATCTACTGCACAGCAGCACAAGTTCGATCCCCGACCAGGGAGGGGACCCACATGGCGCAGTAGACCTCTCCTGCCTCACCCGCTGCTCCCCTCAGCAGTGTGTTTCAGTCGATTTGCCTGTTCCGCTCCCCACTCTGTCTCTGGTGAATCCTCTCACCTCCTACACCTCTGGCCTGTACCCCAGCTCTTATATGCATAAATAAATTTTTAAAAAAAGATTTATTTATTTATGCATACAAGAGCTGGGGCACAAGCCAGAGTCTTGGGAGGTGAGAGAAACCACGAGACAGAGTGGGGAGCAGAATAGGCAGACTGACCAAAACACACTGTTGAGGGGAGCAGTGGGCGAGGCAGGAGAGGTCTGCTATGCCATGTGGGTCCCCTCCCTGGCCAGCAGCAGGGATCGAACTTGTGCTGCAGTGGCTGTGGTCTGCTTCATAGTGTGTTGCTTAACCCACTGCGCCACCAGGGAGGCCCTCTTTTTTTTTTTTTTAAGTCACAAAAGGGCTGATAGGGAAAATGCCCCTGGAGCTGGGCAGGTGCTGCACACACTTCCACAGGTGGAGCCTGGGGGGATGGCCTGACCACAGAAGAGGGGCATGAACACAGAAGCGGAGGAGCGGCACCCATTCCATGCCAAATATATGCTTTAAGCTTCCCCCAGATTAGCTCATGATCCCTCCCATCATTTTTAGAGATAGATGTTATTATTTCCATGTAAACAGATGAGAAACTAAAGTTCAAAGATGTTAATAAATTTGCCCAAATACATAACTAGTAAGGGACAGAATGTGGCCTTGAATCCAATCTCATTGTCCCTGGAATCCACGCTTTTTCCTCTACACTGTGATCCAGCTATGTCTGGGGAAAGGGAAGGCACTTAGTTTTCTCTGGAGGATGAGTGTGTGAAGGGGGAGTGGACACGGCCCACACTGGTCCCTACCAGTGAGAGTGCAATGCCTTCTCTGGGACTCCCAAAGGCCAGTGTTACAGGAAGCCCTGGTGCAAGAAGAATCTCAACCTGCAGCTCCCTTGCTACTGATGCGCTTTCAGCTTCAGGAGAAGCAGAGACAAGGGAGAGGTGGTCCTCAGAGCACATGCCCCCTTTCCTCCAGCATTCCTGATCCTGCCCTCTCCCCTTGCTGCTTCCTCTCCGCCTTGGGAGACTTTCTTCCATGCCCCGCTTTCTGGCTCAAGTCTCCAGTTCTCCCCTTCCCTCTACTGCCAAACAGCCCCAATTCCTGATTCACTTGTTGCCTCCACCGTCCACCCCCTATTTCCCTCTGACCCTGCGTTCCCCCTCACCAGGTCACCATCGACCTTCTCATTTACTAGCCTGATAAACTGATTTGTCTGCGCTTCAGTTTCATCATCTGGCAAGTGGGAATGATGGCAGCAGCACCCACCTTTGTAACACTGAGATCACTCAATGAGATAAAGCAAGGAAGGACTAGATGGGCTGTAGGGTTCGTTTAATAACTAGTTTTTGTTTTCACTGTTGCATTTGTTACTGTTATTCTCTGCCTTTATTCTTCTTGATCACAAATCCTCAAAAATCCTTATAAATAATGGATAACCCATTAAATGATAACCCATTGCTTATAAAAAGACTCAAACCTCCTTAGTCAGGTTCTTGAAACCCAGAAAAACCTGGGTTTCCTCAGAACCCAGAGGTTCTATTCACTGCACTCCCCAAGTGGGAGGATGTGGCCTGATGGAGGCATTGCTACTCTGCGACCCGTGGGCCCTAAAAGTCCTTAGAAGTATTTAGAGGGCCCATCGTTTTAATTTGATGTTCTGTAAAAATATACCCTCTGAAACGTAATAAATGGTCATAGCTTCAGAGCAACGTTATGAATTTGAACACATTAGAGGTTGCCATTGTGATAAACATGTTGACATTTTTTCCTAATGCCGAAAAGGCTGAAAATTCAAGCCTTTGTAATATGAACTAATAAAATACAGTCTTTTTCAATCCCATTTGTTGAAAAAGAAGGGAAGGGAATTCTCAGTTGAAAAAAAAAGTTTGAGATCATCAGTGAAGTGGAAAGAATCACAGACCTCTGTCCCAGTAGGTCTGCATAGTGGCAAATATGCCACTTCCTTTCCTGAGTTTCTAAAGACTCAGGGCCTTTAGCTCCTCATATACGTGTGTATATTTTGACTATACAGGGCTGACAACAGACTTAAATAATATTTGAGAGAACGCCTGGCACGGTACCTGACAGGACTTAGGTAATATCAAAGCTAATGCTTATTGAATACTAATTATACGCTCAGCCCTGAGCAAAGAGTTTGTATATATTATTGCATTTCATCTTTGCAACAACCTTGTAAAGTGAGTTTTACCATTAATCTCATTTACAAATAAGGACCCTGAGGCTTGGAGAGGTTAAGTAATTCACCAAAGGTCACAAAACCATAAGCTGTGGAGTTGGGTTTTGAATGTAGGCATCAAACACTAGCGCCTGCACTTTTTAAAAGTACTGAGCACTTACAAGGTACCATTGTTCTAAGGTTTTCATTCACGGAATCCTCACAACTGTGGCAGTAAGTTGTACAGAGGTGGAGTCTCCTACCCCTGCCTTTGAGTCTTGGCTGACCACGTGATTTGCTTGACCCACAGAATGTAACAGAGTGACACTTTGTGACTTCTGGGCCTAGGCTTTAAGAGGTTTTACAGCTTCCAGATCACGGAGCCACCGTGTAAAGAAGCCTGGAATATGCTGCTGGAGAGCCAGGCAGGGCAAGAGGTTCCATAGACAAGAGTTGTTAGGATGGCTGTCCAGGGCCCAGCTGTTGTGGGCCTAGCTGGAAAGCAACCAACGCTTTCCAGATAACAGCCATCCTCCAAGTCAGACACGTCAGTGAGGCCAGCATGGATGGTCTGATCCCAGCTGAGTTCCAGAAAAATGCCAGCTCGAGAGTGAACACAGCCAGTACCATGAGAGCAGAAGAATCTCCCATCATGAAAAAACCATTCTTTAAATGGTTTTTGTTTTTGCCATCTAGTGACAGAAAATGAAACAATTAAGGTGTGTCCTACTGTTCACTTATTTTACGAATGAGACAAACTGGGGCATAGCAAAACTGAGTAAGTTACCTGGGATTAAGCCACTCGTGAGTGACAAAGCCAAGGCTTGACCTGAGGCATTCTGGCTCCAGAGACCACAGAAATCGCCACTGGGGCAAAAGGAAAAAAGGGCCCCTCACAGGGGTCCTCATCCTAACACCTGGAACCTCTGAGTATGTGCCCTTAGCTGGCGAAGGGGCTTTGCAGAGGTGTCCATGTTAATAAGCAGTGGGTTACTGTGTGTAGCTGAGTGTACATGTGATCACAAGGACTCAGTCAGAGAAAGAGCTGGCCTGGGATGCAGGGCCACAAGGCAAGGAATGCGGGCAAATTTCACAAGCTGAAAAAGGCAGGAAAACAGATTCTCGCCTTCTTCCCCAGAAGAAACGCTGTCAACACCTGCTTTAGTTCAGTGAAACTGATTTAGGACTTCCGACCTCCAGAACTGTAAGACAATACATTTTGTTGTTTTAAGCCACTATGTTTGCGGTTAATTTGTCACCGCAGCAATAGGAAGGAAACTACAACGAAGGGTCTCTCCTATTGAAAGGGAGCTTGATCCTTCCCACGGGCTCCTGCCAGGCCTGTCTTCTTTGCTGCCCCTGTGTTTCTCTGGTTCTTGAGAAGCCCTTCTCTATTTAATTCATTTCTACTCACCTCTTCCAGGAAGTCTTCTCTGAATATTCTAGACCACACTGCTCTGTCCTGTCTACAGCAGTAAGTCTTGCACCTTCTTACTCAGCACCAACTAGTATCAGTGTTAATGTGCTGGCGGGCAGCCCAGGAACATTTTAATGAGTGTGAGTCATCAAATCTGAGGCTATCAGGCTCAGGACAGGTCCTTAGGGAATCAATCCCTTCATTTTATGGATGATAAAACTGAGTCCCAGGAAAGGGAAGAAAGCCACTTACCCAAGGTCACATAGCCAGATTTTAAAACAGGCCTTCTGACTTCAAATTCATAAGCTCATTCACTCAGTACTTACGGAGCCCTCATTATGAGCCCAGCACTGACAATCATAAGCAGATAACGTCTTGGCTCCCATTTGCGAGATAAACATTTACATATAATAATCACACAAATTATTCACCATGGTGAGTGTCAGGGACGAAAGTTCCAATAAAGCAGTCTGCAGGAGCACCAATCCCAGAAAACAACTTTGGGTTGGAAAATCAGGGTAGGCTTCTCTGAAGAGATGGCCATCAAGAAAGATGTGCGTGATGGTGAGTAGACTTAACTAGGTCTTTCGAAGGTAGATAGAAGGAGAGTGTTTTAGGCTAAGGAAATGATATATGCAAAGGGCCTGGGGCAGGAGAAATCAGAGCAAGAGCCAGAAGGAGGCAAGGATGCCCAGAGAGTCCTAGTGACAGGCACAGAGGTAAAGATGAGGCTACAGACACCCACAGAGATCAGGCCACAGGGCCCAGGAGGCCACGGTGAGGTGTTAACCCCTTCTCATCCCCATGGTGATGAGAAGGACAGGGAGGTTTGAAGCAGGGAGGTGACAGGATCATATTCGAATTTTATGGTGTCCCCCCCCCTTCCAGGGCCTTTTCTTATCTCTATAGACATGTCAGAGACCATTATTACAGGGAGTTTATGCCGCTCTATATTCCGCTCTGTCCCTAGCCTTGTACCGAGCAGGTGCTCCATAAATATGTGTTGATTAACCTCTCAGCAGCACGTGAGGGTGTTGATCGTTCCCTCGCTTGTGAAGCACTCCCTTCTCTGGCTTCCATGCAGCTGCAGGCGCTGGCTGCTCTCAAACCTCTGACCACTCTGTCCTCACCTCCTCCCATCCCTACATTCAGTATTTTTCATTGTTTCACTGTCATCCTCTTTCTTTCTTGTCCACACTCTCACTCTTAGTCCTCCTGCTGCCTCCAACCATATAAATCTCTTCCTTCTTTAAATAGGAGTGCATTCAAGGCAGAACTTAAGTGCCATGAGGGCTGGGACTTCTGTCACGATTGCATCTCCAGAGCCTGGCACAGTGCCTGGTACACAGTGGGCACCTAATAAACTATTTTATGAGCATATATACTGTATAATTGTGTCTCTATTAACTGCACAAACAGGCAAAAGGAATCTATGGTGACTGATGTCAGAAAAGTGGTTACCTGTGGGGAGCTAACGACTGGGAAGGAGCCGGGAACTGGTGGAGGGCTGGGGAGTTGTGTGATGGCGGTAGCAGAGGCATCTGAGATGTAAAAGTTGCTTGAGCCGTAAGTTTAGGATTAATATTCTTTACGGTATGTGTGGTATTTCTCAAAGTAAACATGAATGCAGCATACCCACTCTCCTGAGAGGGCATTCCTGGTTTCTGCTGCCGCGTGCCCACCTAGATTCCCACTTCATTATCTTTCCCAGGCTCCCAAGTCAACTCTCCTCCTGCATTCCTGTCTCTAGTGTTATCACAACTGTGCTCCCAATATTCAGTTTCCAAAATTCACAGCCATCTTGTCCCCACACCACCCCTTCTTCTGTCTAACCTCACCCCGCTTTCCAAGACACATAAACACAAGTGGTCTGTGGTTATGCACCATTTTAAGAGGACCCCCAGCTTTCACCCCCTGGTATCACTCCTGTGTTTGTATTATAGACAGAATGGGGAGCAGGCAGAGGGCGATTCTTAGC
This sequence comes from Galemys pyrenaicus, assembly GCA_019455555.1. Taxonomy (NCBI): domain Eukaryota; kingdom Metazoa; phylum Chordata; class Mammalia; order Eulipotyphla; family Talpidae; genus Galemys; species Galemys pyrenaicus. The sequence continues at coordinate 2,618,050 of JAGFMF010011406.1, read as the reverse complement.
ACAGAATTTTGATAGCAGAGAGTTTTCTCTGGATGCTGACAGAAAAGGGATAGGAGACATTCTGAGTACAACAAACAATGCCTTTATTGCTGACTCTGAAGATAGGGAGCCATGTGTGAGGACCCCTAAGTAATTTTTAGGGATGAGACTCCCAGCTAACAGTCAGTAAGAATACAAGAACCTCAATTTTACAACCGCAAGGAATTCAATCCTGTCAAAGAGAAGGAGCAAGGGAACAGATTCTTCTCCAGCGCCTCTGGACAAGAACTGGGCCTCCCTGGTGATGCAGTGGGTTAAGCAACGCAAACTGCAGCCACTGCAGCACGAGTTCGATCTGCCTGTTCTGCTCCCCACTCTCTGTGGTGAATCCTCTCACCAACACCCCACACCTCTAGCCTGTACCCCAGTGCTTGTATGCATAAATAAATAAATCTTTAAAAAAAAAAAAAAAGAACCTTGACCGCAGCCTAAGAAACTGGTGGATACTGCCCAGCTTTTGACCCATACAATGAGGAGGCTACAGACATGGTGTCGTTTCGAATCACTAAGTCTGTGGTAAGCTGTAGCGCAACAAGGGAGAACTAATACACATGTTAAACATTACCTACTTGCAGTGACCACTATATCGGTCACTTCCTCCACACTACTTTGATGCCATCAGGCTCTGGCCCCCTGACCTCACTTCTGCTCAATTCAAATATTTGTCTCTGCACCTCTCTCCCCAGGTGTATTCATCCTGCTCACTTAATTTTCCGAAGTCACGACCTGCTCGAAATAGTTTCCATGACAGCATAGTTTGGTGGTTACGTTCTAAAACTACATACAATACAGCGTATAAAGCCAACTCCGCCTCGAAGCAGTGGGTGACCAGAACAAGTCACTTCACTTCACCCATTAATTGGGACTGAGAGCACCATCCTCACAGGCTAGTCACAGGGGTTAGCTGAGAGCTGCGTATTAAAAGAGCAAGCGGGGCCTCCCTGGTGGCTCAAAGGGTTAAGACCCAGCATTATGAATCATCCACAGCCACTGCAGCATGAGTTTGATCCCTGGCCAGGGAGGTGACCCACAGGGCACAGCAGACCTCTCCTGTCTCACCCGCTGTTCCCCTCAGCAGTGGATTTCAGTAGATCCACGTGTTCTACTCCCCGCTCTGTCTCTGGTGAACCATTTCACTCCCCGCACCTCTGGCCTGTACTTCAGCTCTGTATGCATAAATAAATGAATCTTTAAAAAAATTAACAATGAAAGAGCAAGGCCTGGCCCCACACAGGTGGGCACTGCTCTCTGTGTGGGGTTGTCATAGCACAAGCGATGGCTTCAGGTGGCTGCTGATGAAATTCGGCTGGCCTAACCTTTACACCCTCAGGCAGTGCGTGCACAAAACAAACACAATCCGACAGCCTTTTCTCCCACTCCTTTCTGTTAGCTCCAACTCCTCCCCTCCATCTTCAACACGAGTCCCCTTGTTCACACTGTCACCTGTTCTCAGCGGTCTCCGCACCGATTCCCATAGCTCCACTCCGCAGCCAGCAGGGACAGCCGAAAACACAAGGAACACTCCCATGGCTCCCCACTGCTCTTACCACAACCTCCACGTGGGTTCCCCGCAACAGCCAGGCCCTGGACAGCCAGCCCATCTCCTGCTCTCTCTACTCACCGCTTGTGTCCGCCAGGGGCCCTCTGCTACTGGGTCATCCACCTCGCTGTTTCCGCCTCCCGGAACACACTCCCCTTCTCTTTTGTTGCCCAGTTACATCCACTTGTCCTTCCGCCTTCATTCATAGGAACATCCTCCAAGAAGCCTTCCTTGACCTCCCCAACCAGGCCAAACTCCTCCTCGTAGAGGCTCTTGAAAGGCCCAAACTGCTTCTTCGTAGACCTTCTCGTAGGAGTGACCTGTACCTCTCTGTGCCCTTATTCAACTGCCAGAAGCTCCACCAGGACAAGCACCACCTGTAGGGTAAATGAAGGTTACCAGGCTTTTTCCGCTCACCATTAGCATCAATGACAGACACCTGTGGTCCTGCACGTGTGCCTGATGGCCGGCACCTGGAGTAGGGTGTGGGCATGCGCAGGTGGGCACCCCTGGGCCAAGAGACTGGGTATATAGGGCAGCGTCACAAGGACACCATGAGTAATAGCAAAAAGCAGAAGAAAAGATAAAGCAGCAACAGAAGGAGACGTAGAAGCAGTAGTAGTGGTGGAAGAAGCAGCAGCCCAGCAAGTGAGGATTTGCCGGGGTTGGAAAACCTGCCAGCCTCAGGGCTCCCCACCCCCCAGCCTCCCCGCTGGCTGTGTACCTGGTCACCTTTGAAGCAGAAAGATTAATAAAACCTGAAAAAGCCAGTAAGAGCTCCAGGACTCCTCCTTTCCCCATCTGCCCGGATCATAGAGAACCTGCCCGTGCCCTCCTGCCACCACACCTTCTTTTCTTTTTTTTAACAATGCGTGAGGTAAATGGAAAAGTTGTCAGGCTTTTCCGCCCTCCCGCCACTGGTGTAATGATGGACACCTGTGGTGCTGCACGCATGCCTAGGTGGCATGCGCAAGTGGGTGCACCTGGGTTTAGACATGGGCGGATAATTATGGGTGGCGTCATGAGGACGCCAGAAGGGGAGAGACAGAGGCAGAGAGAAGAAAAAAGCAGCAGCAGCCCAGAGAGGGAAGATGGGCCAGGGGCTAGGAGGCCTGCCAGCCTCATGGTCCCCTGCCCCCCTGCCTGCCATGTACCTGGTCGCCTCTGATAATAAAAGCATAAAAAGCCACCGAGTGCTCCAGGACTCTTCCCTTACCCCATTTGCCGGAATCATCGAGAACCTGCTCGGTGCTACTTGCTGGCATCACACAATGTTTGCTTTCTTTTCTAGGTACAGTCCCCATACACACCATCATTTCCTAGGGGCAGGTCAGTGCCAGGTCAGTGCCCTGACCCAGAATCTGAGCTAGTAAATGGCTGCTAAGGAACGAATGAATGAAAGTGGGTACAGGGTCTGTTTCATTCTGCTGGACTGTTTTTCCCACCAAAGCTCTCTCATCTCCACGCCTTTGCTCACTCATGTCTCTCTACCTCACACGCTCTCTGGCCAACTCTGTTCTCCTATAACTCCAGCTCACTTCTGGCGGTCTCCACCAAGGAATCTTGTCCAACGTTTTGGCCAGCAGCGGTTTCTACTTCCACCCCTCCCCCTGCCTCACCAAAAGCACCTCTAATTTGTATTATTTATGATGACTGCGAATATAATGCAAGCACATTGCAGAAATTTTTGGTAACAGGCAATGCAGAACAAAATAAACACATCTCAAACACCACTACCTAGTGGTAATTGCTGCTTTTATTTTACAGTATGTCCACCTATCATCAGATACATATTCATGGAAAATTTTTTAGCCTTATGAACAATTGATGAAGTTCATATTGTTTTTTCTTTACAAAAAACAAAAAAGGTCTGGATAAGTTCAATAGCTCACTCGGGATCATACAGAGCTAATAAAGAAGACAGAACTAGAAAAGGACAGATCCTACATCAGGACCCCGCCTCCAGCCACACAGACTGAAAGGCCTTCGCTCTCTCTGCTGTGCCACCACCTCTCCCTGTTGCCTCACCCTCCTCTCTCATCTTGGCTTAAACCCATAGTCCAAACTCTCTTGGACACACGCCCATTAGCCTAGCAGTTCTATAGCAAGGATGGTCATGATGGCATCATTGCAGAAGGCCAGGAGTAACCTGCTTACCCAACAATACTGGTTCAATAAGGAACAGCAGCTCCTCACAGAGGGGTCCTACACTCTCCTTCTAAAGAACAAGGGAGGTCTGCATGTGTTACTCTGGAAAAAGCTCTAAAAGCATCTGTTGAACTTTAAAAACTCAAGATGTGGGACAATGTAAGCAGTTTGCTACCATTTGTGAAGGCAGAGAATATTTCCACAGCAAGTGTGTATAGTGTTTCTACAGTAAAGATGACACCAGTGGTTGTTTCTGGAAAATACTGGGGCTGACAGTAAAGGGTGAGCAAGGACTTAGTTTTCACTGTATACCCATGTATAATGTTTAAACTTTTATCAATTTAATGAGTGACAAAGCAAAACCAAACCAAAAATTTCCAAGTTTTCTCTGGTCCTCCCACCAAGTCCACTTTCACTCCATGTCTGTGAATGTGCTTCTATACCGACCAGTTACAAGTGTCCTGTTCCCCTCTTCTCACAGGACTGCCCAAATAAGGCTCACATATTAACCATCTTCAGAGGCTGAAGACCTGGTTTCTTCCATCAGACCCATGGATTCTGGTTTCTTCCATCAGACCCATGGGATTCTATAGTCACTGGAAGGATACGCACTTTGTTCTAGCCCAAGCTCTGCCATTCACTAGCTGTGTCGTCTTGGACAAGTCATCTGAACTCTGAGAGTAAATGCTGTCTCCGCCATTAGGCCAATGAAGGGTTACCCATTAGCACCCTTAAATTCAACTGTGCCCCTCTGCCTATAAAGGCAGCTCTCTCCCTTCCCTGCCCGGGCAGCTCCTACCCATCCTTCAAGACGCAGCTTTCATGTCGCCTCTCAGTCCAGGTCCTGTACTCTTGCTGTGGGCTTCCCTCTTGCAAGCTCATCACACTTGCTTGGCCTGGCCTGTTTGCCTTCCCACTTAGACTGCAAGCCCCATGAGGGCAGAAACCATACACTGTTATCTATCATGCCAAGCCAGCACCTGGCACATGATTTGGGCTCAGTAAATATTTTGCTCTGAGAGTAAATGGGCCCTTGCCCTGTCCAGAACCTCTTCTGAGATCCTCATATTCTCGTAGACTTGGGCAGTATCCTGACTGCTCATGAAGGAGGGGTATCACTGGGGAACCCTCTTTCCCTAGAGTCTCTCAGCCCACCTGGGGCATCAGAGCTCTCAGTATTCCCCACCATCCCATCTGTCACTCCAAAGCAAGCTCCTGTGGGTTCCAGCCCAGCCTAGGCCTCTCCCTCAAGACGAGGCCCCACCCAGGCCAAGGCCAGGCCCCACACCCACTCCCCACCCCCAGCCCTGAGAACATGGTGGCCCAGCCCAGGCTGGCGGCCCGGCCCATCAATCGTGCTCCCAGGGGTACAAACCAATTTCTCTTGCTTTCCTGAGCCCGTCTCCCTGGCGGAGCCTGGAGGAGCCTTCAATCGCATTAATCCCAGCCTGGCGGCGGTGACGAAGACAGATTTCTCCACCAAACGATCCATTTGTATCTCTCGTGCACTCACTTGGTTTTTTTTCTGTGCGGATGTTCAAAATATCATGAAAAAGGCGTTAGCCGGTTAGCTGTGGCGCAGCGAAATAATAGAGTGATCCGGCAATGCGCTCCTGACCTTGCAGGACAGCTAATCCATCCGCACATCTATCTTAATTATTCCCGGTTACAAAAGAGAAACTCCACCATCCATTCATTCCAGGCTGGCAATTCCATTTTCCACCCCCACTCACGCCCCATCCTTTCTCCACCATTTCCCTAGCCAGAAAGGCCCATTCACCAGGGCCACAACGCACTCCCCTCCAGCAGCCGTCCAGCCAGACCTGAGCACACCTGGTCCCAGGGCACCCTCAGCCTGGCGCCCAGCGGCACTCAGGCTCCCTGCCCCAGACCTCTGAGCAGTGTCCACTGGGGGAAGACTAGCTACCAACAGGATTAAGGGACAGCAGACACACACACACTCACACACACACACACACCCCCCACACTCACAAAGGCAACCACAGAGGAATCTGCTCCAGACCGACACTCAAACTTCCTCCCGCAGACACTGCACACAGCCCCCTCTATTTTCTCCCCAGACCAGACCATTTTAACTCCTTAACTCCACACCTGGGACAAGGGCTAGGATGGACATTTTGACTAAGGGCAGGCATCATAGGGGACCCCTTGGTCTGCCTGTCCCCCACCCCCAGAAACCCCACCTACTGTACCCTCTTGGTCCTACTCATTACCACAACTGAGGCAAGTTAGTGCCAGTTTTGAGAAAGGTGGCAGGTGGGCAAGGAAGCGAGTGAAAGAGGAGGAGCAAAGAGTTTCAGCAGAGATGCAGCAAGTGGGGGTGAAGGGAAGGAGGAAGCTGGTGACTCAGTGGTGTGGTGAAAGGGTCGCCCGATGGTATGTGGAAGTGTCTGCCTGAGTAACACACACCAAGCTGACTGTACAGATTCACTTTGGGGACGCCCGTGTCAGTCTCTAAAGCCCTTTCTAATTCTACCCCTTAATGTTTGATTTTCAGACCCCTCATTCTAATGATTTTAATGCAATCAGCAAAACTAGGCATGTAATTGTCTTGGCTCTGTGCTTGGCCACGGTGGCTCCTGGGGACCCTGGCCCCCGGTTCCCATGCCCTCCTCCTCCAATTCTTCTCTCCCCTTTATTCACCCCTCACACAGGCCTCGGTCAACAAGTCCACGGTGAGACTTCTTCGGTTTTCAGGCCTATGGGAGAAACAAGGGTTTTAGTCCTTGGGCCTCAGAAGCCCAGCTCTGACTGATCAAACGCTTCTAGGCCAGAACTGGCAGACGGGACTGTGCTGGACCAACCTGGCTATATTATTAGGGTTAGAGAAGGAGGTGCCTCCCCCTCCCCCCTGCAGAAGCAGCAGGCAGCCTGGGCTGGGCCCGTGGGGCGGTGTGCAGGGGAAGGGCCATTTGTCCTGAGACAATGGCTGAGAAGGGGTCTCCAAACGGCTGTTGAGAGCCAATTTGTAGTGGTGACTGCCGAGGTTGCTCCAAAGGCTGCGAACAGCTGGAGCTCCCGGTGACTGATGGGTGGGCCCAGGAGAGGGGCCATTGGTCTGGCAGACACAAAGGCCCCAATGGTGTGCGGGTGGGGCCCGTCAAAATCATTAAGTGCTGAAGATGGGAGCCGCTGACTTCAGATGGGACCAGTGGGTGGGGGGAAGAGGTCAGGAGCCTGCCCCTCCCTCTGGCAGCCCCTCCTCCACCCAACAACCTTGCCACCCACACCCCCATTATCATCTTATTTGCATAGACGCCCCCCTTCCAGGTCCCCGGCAGCCGAGGTTCCAGTTCTGTTTGAGTAGTTTCAGCGCCTCTTGTGGGGGGCTGCCCATCCTCAGGCAAGGCACTCTTTAGCAGGTGGCTTCACCCACTTCTTAAGAACAGGGTCACCTCAATTCAGGACCAGGAAAGCCCCCCACCATCCCGCACCCCCATGCCAAGGAAGAAACTGAGGCCCAAGGGGGTGACTGCTCCACCTCCCCCCGCGTGGAAAACGGTTCTCCCACCGGCCCTTCCCCCAGGGGGAGGGAGTGGCGGTGATACCGGCGCAAGCCGCCCCCTTCCGGGCTCCAACCCCTCCCCCGCGGAGCGGCGCTCAGCGGGAGAGCGAAGCGGTGACCCGGCCAGGTGGTGATGATGCGGCCGGCCGCGCTGGTCACTCTTGGCCGCTCCCCGCGCGCAGCCCGACCCTCCTCGCATGGGTCACGGCGTCGGCAAAACTCCCTGACACAGAAACGCCGCGGGGCCTGCGCGTGTCGGGAACAATCCTCCGCCTGATGGGAAGCGACAGCTCTGCCCCGCCTCCCTCCGCTCCTTTCCCTCCCGGGCTCCTCGCCTGCGCCTTGCTCACCGGTCCACTGCAGGCCCAGCCGGCTCCGGCTCCCCCAGCAGGTGCCCCAGGGCGCCCACAACCCACCCAACCAGTCGCTACCGAGCGAATGTCCCCGGTAGGGTGGACAGAGAGGAGGCGGTGTCCTTGGCGCCGTGGAGGGAGGACGGAGAGCATCCAGGGAGGCACAGGGCAGCCAGCGGGATGCAGGGAAAGCAGGCTGGGGCAGTTAGTATTCCACCACCCCACTTCTGTTCAACATGTTCACATAGAAAAAAGTCTAGAAACACATCAACATGCAGAGTAGGCTCTCCCTGGGGGGCGCTCTCCTGGGGGGGGCGGAGGGGGACCGTGGGTTTTCCTGTCTCCTTTCTGCTTATCAGCATTTCCTGAGTTTTGTTTGCTTTGGTCTGTGTGTACACTGTGTTGTGTGTGTTTACAGTAAACATAACTTGTGTGATTTTCCCCCAGGGTATAAAAGCCCTGCCGGTGCAAGGGGGTTCTAGGGAGGAAGGTCTCACCCAGACTCCAAGCCCCAGCACTAATTTGGCCCACAGGGAGGGAGCTGGAAGCATCAGATCAGGCTGGGAAAGACCCCTCACCTCACTGCTTCTCCTCCAGCTTTGCCTGGAGTTGCTAAGGGCATGTGGGGAGGGGCGCTGGCTGCAGGACAAAGGCGCAGGTGTATAAAAGCCGCTCAGCATTTCCTCACACGTGGATCTCAGTCCACTCAGGGGCACGGGGACATGCTGGAACACACCACATACACGAACGCACGTGTTCACACACCTGTAAACATCCTGGAGCCGCACACCCAGGGACATGCTTGTTCACAGCCACGCATATCCCGCCTGTGCTCATACACCCAGCCCATCACTCACAGCACCAGACAAATACAACAGTCATGCCCTTCTGCTCTCAGCCTTTCTCTGGCCCAGACACTTCAGGGAGTGCCTGGTTCACCTCAAACACCCTGGTTCATTCTTCTCCAGCTGATTTTCTGCTCACCTTGACCTAACCTCCTCCTGGCTATTGCCATTCCTATCCCTCTCCCTGAGACGCCTTCCCACATCTTGATCTTGAGAAATGAGGGGAGTCTGCCTGCTTTACCGCCTGACCTCAACCCCAGATTTGACATGGAAGGAGAAGTGGCTGAAGGAAAAAATGAGGGATCCTCCCCCAAGGTGCCCAAATAAGATGTCTCTGTGGCATCTCAGGGCTGTGGGGGTGCAGCCCCTCCAGCCTTCCACCTGCCCAGCATCACCACATGGCTTCTGCTTCCTCATGCCTGCCTCTCTTGTTCATCTTTTGTGGCCTAACTTGGGACCCAAATTCTTCTGGAAGCCGCACTTCCTGGAGTGTCCACACATAAGTCTGGCTCCCCACTGGGATTCCTGGGCCCTGACTATGCCCCTCACCCAAGAGACATCCTTTTTGTGCCTTTTGCCTTTGATTCTCTTTTCATGGCTGTAAATCCTGTGAGCGCCTACAAAACGGGCAAATCTCTTATCATACATCCTCTCCCCCACCCATCTGCTAGCAGTCCCTCTGCTGATTCCCTGATGAAATAATGAAGGAGTATAAAATTATTTGTGAACATGGCTTGAGTCTCTGCTGTTACATGTGATGGTGGGTGAGTGAAGAGGAGGTGGAAGCAAAGTAGCTATGTGGGGTAGGTGCCATGGCCTATTTCCTTTGTGAAAGTACTAACAACCAGTGCACTGCTTCCAGCTAACCTGTGAAGGAGGTGTCCATTTGATAAAGAAACAGAGGTTCAGAGAGGTTACATTATTTTCCCCAGATGTCACAATGCTGGCAGTGGCAGAGCCTGCCCAACTATCAGACTCTAAGGTCAAGGATTCTGCTTCTACCTCTTGTCATGTGGCCCAGGATGTGCACTGGAGGAGCTGCTTTCTGTTCCCCATGCTGGGCCAGCCCACCTCTCCAGATGGAGTCTCTGGTTGTCTCTATATCATAGGCCCTAAGTCTACCTCCTTGGTCCCTGTTATAACATTTCTGCCCAAGATCACTGTCCCCTCAGTGCCTTGAACATATTTCCAGGAGCAAGAAAAAGGGACTACAGTCTTGGCTTCATTACTGACTAATTGGCAGCCTTGATTCAACCACTAATCACAGATCCTCTCTGGCCTCAGTTTCCCCCAAGCACAGGGCTTGAATAGGTCCTGTCTGAGGTCCTCTCCAGTGCTGGTAATCTGGGCTAGAATCCCTGGCCAGAAGGCAAGAACAAGCCAGCTCTTCACCCAGCCTAGTCTACTCCCAGGCCTCCCATAGGGGTTTGGGCTCAAAGAGGGCTGGGAAATGCTGTGAATTAATTACCATCAGACCTCCGGCCGCTGTTCATCTCTGTAAACAAACATTTTAATATGCAGTAATTAATTACATCTGCCACACCGACCCTCCTCTCGTTCATCCTTCTTCAGCCTTTCTTCTGCTCACCCTGAACCAACCTCCTCTTCCCAGTTGGGGCCTGAGAACCCAGGCAGTTCCCCCCATCTTTCCAGTCCTCGCCCCTCACCCCATCAGATGCAGGTGCTCACATCTGCCAAGCTATTCTGCAGCTTTTTGTCCCTGTTCCTGTTTCTCCACCACCCAGTCTATCTTTCTGACAGTTCTTTGTCTTTAGTTCTCTCAGCCTGCATTTCCCTCCCCAACAAAGTTTGATGCCAGGGACACATTCTGGGACCCAGGGGGAATTGAAGCCAGTGGATCTGCTCCAGGGCAGGAGAACAGGGTTCAACTCCTCTGTGATCCGGGACCAGGGTAATTTACAAGGATTATCCAAATAACACAAAAGATCCAATTCCGTTCCAGGAGCTCCCCTCCCTGCCTCAAAAATGCGTAAGAGTCATCCTGATTTCCGTCCCTCCCTGTCCCACTCCGTCTCCACAGCAGCTCTGTGTGAAAAACACCGAGGGGACACACCCATCCTGTTGCAACCTCCTGACCACTCACAGTTCCTTTTCGCCACCTCCACCGTCCAGCAGTACCAGAATTGGATCTACTTTCCGTGCCACAGTTGGCAGGGCCTCAGTACTCACCGGGGCAGGCAGCCTAGCACAGGGGCCTGTGGGGTGGTGTCCTCCACCCCCACCCCGGTGGAATGGAGCGAGCCCTTTCCTAGGGATATTCCTTGTGTCCCGCCGGGAGTCTGGGGAGGGGGTGGGGAATGACCAACTGGATCAGAGGCAGAGGGTAGAAGCCACAGAAAAGGCGGGAAGAGGATCAGTGGCCCAAGAGGTCCGACTTAGCCTGGCCGCGCAGGGGGAGCCGGGAGCAGGGTGGGCGGGGTAGGACCGGCGCCACCAGGCGTGGCGCAGGGAACCGAGCAGAATGAAATGCAGATGCAAAACGTGCTCGTAAGAGTTTCCTCTCTCTCCCCATCTGCCAAAGCCGAGATTTTAATCTTTAATCCATGAGCAATCAGCGAGCAGCGGCGAATGGCACATTACAGATGTTTTACTGTCGCGGGCGCTCGCAGCTTCCGCGCTCCGCACAGGCGCGCCTGGCGCCCCCGCCCTTCATCGCCCCGCCCGCCCCCTCCCCATGTGGTCCTAGTTCCTCTTCCCTCCCGCGGTAGACATTTAACAACTCTCCCCTCCTCACCTGCTTGCTCCTGCCTTGCAGTGAAGGTGGGAGTGGGACGAAGGGCCATTAACCCTGATTAGCAGACTCGGAGTGCTGCTGGTGGGGTACATGCCCGAGCCCTAGCGGGGCGGGGGCAGTTCTCAGTGTTGCACTGAGGTGGATTCCCTGCCACATCCAGACGGGGAGGCTCCGGGGCAGGAGCATCCAGTGCCCGATGATCTGAACTATCCCACCCCTCCTTCCTTTCCTGGACCCCACCTCCAGGGCCGCTCGCGGCTCAAGCGATTATCACTCCAGATGTTCGCCTGCGCTGGGGCTCCCATTTCCAGATGTTGGGCACCTCTGTTCTCAAGCATGGGATCACGATCCCCTCTACATGGTGAAGGCGAAGAATACTTTGGTCAGAGCTAGGAGTCCCTAGGGAAGTCTAATGCACCAAGTCTTGAAGACCTGCTTGGAAAAACAAGACAAAACAAAATATTTCTGTTAGGAAGTTGTGCCCTCTATAAAAAGGGGGGAATTAATTCTTGGGAGCCTGTGCATGAGGGTGATAACAGGCTCTGGAATCTTTGTCAGGTTTTGAGTCCAATTTTCTAGGGGAAAAAAGAAAAGAAAAGAAAAACAAACAACCCGGATACACTCCCTGAAAGCAATAGGAGATGTACATGTGCTGCGCCCAGAAATCCTTAGCTGTGATACCAGTTTGCAAAAGTATATTTGTGCGATTGTATGACTAATATATTACATTATAATTGTATATGTGTATATATTATATTATATATATATAATCTGTCATTTCCACTAGTCCACGAGTTCCATAAAGTCAAGAACTATTCTCACCTCATCGTTCAGCACATAATAGATGCTCAATAAATATGAGTTGACTTATTAAAGGAGCTGGTCAATCTGTTGTTGTCTCCGGTTCTATTTTCTTGTACCAGCACTAATGAAAGCAGGCCCTTCACCGCTTGCAACTACCTTTGTGCACTTCCCAAACTGCAACCCTCCTGACTCTAAGTGATAGTTCACTTCCCACCCCTCTCCGAACATCCCCATGGTGGATGTTCCCCATTAGATAGGGGGGGATCCTTTCATCTGCGGGAAAGTGTGTCTGACACTAAACCAGTTTCCTTTGGTCAGCTGTCTTCTCTACCTAGGCAGGAGCCAGGCCCCTGTGGTTTGGCCTTCATTCTCAACTCTTAGACATCCGACCCTTCCCTCCCCACCCCCACTCCCACCCCTCCTGCCTAGCCACAGAAACCTTCCGGTTGGAAGAAGAGATGCACAGCAGAGGCAGGGCAGGGCAGGGCGGAGACAATGCAGAGTGCCTAAGGCAGATGTAGAAACTGAAGAGAGGGTGATCGGCAGAGGCCCAGCCGGGCAGATAGATGCGCACAGGCAGAACTAGGTGGTAGAGAGGGTGCAATGGGGACCGAAGAGTCAGAACAAGAGGGAAGACTCGGATTGAGGGGGAAGGGATGTCAGAAAGAGAGACACCAAGGGGCGAGGGTCCGAGCCCCGGCCAAACGGCGGACTCCGGTTCCAGCCCAGGCATCTGTTGGAAGGAAAGCCGCCGAAGCCTAGGCTGCAGGGCCCGCAGGCAGCCCGGAGAGGCGGCGGTGAGGGAAGCCGAGTGAGAGGCAGTGGAGCCGCGTGTGTGTTTTTATTATTATTATTTCTGATTAAAGAGGAATTCATCTCGTATCTGCCTCCTGCCAGGGGCCGAGGCGCCGCCATTGGGGTTAACGGTGCGGAAGAATACAAAAAAATTTCATTGAGGAGGATTATAAAAGTTACTAGCTGGAACATTAACAGAAGAGTAACTTGTAAAAAATGCAATATTACAATATTCACAAGGACGGCAGAGCGTGGTAAAGCTATAAAATTCAACATTAAAATCTTCCACAGCCTAGATAACCTAGTTAACAAACATGGTATTGGAACTACTTTTCTGTTGGAGCTGAGGGATACGAGCGGGGGGCAGATCACACCTCGGCGGCAGCGGGAGGGGCGGGGCGGCCCCAGGCTAGTCCCGCCCCTCCCAGCCTCAGCCTCCTGCCCGGGAAAATGGGGCTAACTGGTGGAGAGCTGGGGAGTGCCTGAGGAAGCGCTTCACCCCTCGAGAAAGGCTAGGATGCCTTACTTATGAAGTTATTTTTTTTTGGTGCGAAGTACTGATTAAAGCAAACCATTCGAAATGGATTTAGTCCTGCTGAATAGGATCCATGTTTCTGTAACTACCGGGCGTGGGTATCAAATGCATTGAGAGAGGACTGTGTATCTGAACGTTATGAATTCGGAGTGTGATGTGTGTGCATGTGCAGGGTATGTGTACTTAGGCCCACTGTACGTATGTGTGTAGTTCTTGAAAACATATGAATGGTATGTTGATGTGTATGTAAGTATAGCGTGGAAGGAAATAGCCTTGGGGTACAGGAATATGTGTTCATTATACGTTAGTATGCCAGGTGAGTCTCTGTGTAGTGTATACATGTGTGTGCATAGGATCTATTTATGGGTAAGATATATGTCGAGAAGGCATAGATATTTGCTGAGATTGTGTGTGTACATGGATCTTTATGTACAGGATATATATATATATTATTGCAGGAACATTATCTTTTTGGAGGATGTGTTTATAAAGAAGATATATGTTTGCATGGTTCTGTGCGTACTTATGTGCAAGGTATATATATGTATATACACACATGTATATATCACATTATAAGGTTGTGAACACAGGATATTTGTGCAAATGGCACAGAAACAGAATGTTTGCTATGTGTGCTGAATATGTATTTATGCATAGGGTCTGTATGGTATGGCATAGCATGCATACATGAGTGTATATGTGTTTAGGGCGTGTGTACTATGTGAGTGTACATGAGCAGAGGGGATGTTTGTGAACATGTGTGTCCTAGTATTTTGTGTGTATGTGTGTTCTATGTCTGAAAAATACACAGATGTGATGAGGTCCGAGTTTGTGGTGTATGTGTTTGCAAGTGCAGATACAGAGCATCTGTTTCTATGAAGTCCCCAATACTTGTAGTGTGGTGTTTGAGAGCATAGACTCTGGAATTGAATCCTAGCTTTGTCATATACTAAGCATATGAATTTGGGCAAACTTAACCTCTGACTGCCCTAACTTCCCCATCTGCAAAATGGGGGTACAGTGAATCTACTTCATAGAGTTGTTATACAATTAGATGTGTTAATACTTGCTGTGGTAGGCAGAATAATGGCTAGCCCCCCCCCCCAAAATTCTATATTCTAACCTCCCAATTCTGTGACTGTGTTACCTTACAGGGCAAAGGGATTGTGAAGCTGTGATTATGTTAAGGATTTTGAGATGAAAGATTATCCTGGATTATCACAGCATGCCCAATATCATCACAATGTCCTTATAAGAGGAGAGCAGGAATATCAGACTCAAAGATGTAAAGAGAGAGGGCTTCACTGGGCCTTCCAAGATTCTGGATCCTGCCAGCCTCTGCTTTGCCAAGGTAAGCATGGCCATAATTGATGGAGGCAGGGGTTGATCCCTCGATATCTGCCTGCTTCTAGGCCTGTGACTGAGGGGACAGGTTGGGGGGAGGGGCAGGTTGAGAATCTTTGGAACTTCTGTTTCACTTGCTCTTTGGTCTGGCTTGACAGGAAGACAGGGTTGATATGCGGAAAGGGAATTTGTGTGGGGACTTGGTGCTATGAGAGGCAGTAGAGTGTACGTATGTCCTTGTGCACAGAGAGGCACTAGAGCATCAATCACTCTCAGCCACTTTAGCCATAAAACTCAAAGCACCAGTGGGGTGAGTTCTTGCTCCAAGGCTGGGGTTCTCCCCTTACTTCTCTGCTTCTTTCGTTGCCTTCCTCCATCTCCAGCTTGCTCTTGGATAGTTCCCAGATGGAAACAGGGACTTTGGAGGTATTGCCATGAGATAACAAAATGAGTGGATTAATTTGCACAAGATGTTTTTACTCCTTACAAGTATGTGCATGTGTGGATGTGTGTATGATGTGGAAGCCTCAGTTTCCTCATCCGCAAAAAGGACATACTAATCCCTTCCTGCCTTCCTCACTGGGTTCTGAGACTACAAAGAGTCACATGGTATTAATGCCCGGAGGCCTGAAGCCAGAATCACATTTACTTGGAGAAAGAGCAGCTGTGTTGGTTCTGGGCAGGTGGCAGTGCAAGGGTGTCAGTGGGCAGAGCATGTTACCAGGAACCTGAAGGACCACTGCTGGCAGTTTGATAGCCATTTTTTAAAGATTTATTTATTTATGCACACAAGAACTGGGGTGTAGGCCAGAGGTGCAGGGGGTAAGGGGATTCACCAGAGACAGAGTGGGGCGCAGAACAGGCAGATCAACTGAAATGCACTGCTGAGGGGAGCAGCGGGGGAGACAGGAGAGGTCTGCTGCGCCATGTGGATCCCCTCCGTGGCAGGACGGAACTCAGGCTGCAGTGGATGGTGATAGCTTGATAGTGCTGAGACTTTAGCCCCTGTGCCACCAGGGAGATCCCTGGATGCCCATTTATTTTCACGCTAGAAGAGGACATGGAAAGTCTGTCCTTTGAGGGCATCTGCTCCAGGGCATGGCAGGTATGTTCAGGTAAATAAACTCGTACAAGGAGGTCAGTGTACGCGCACGCCAGGTCCCAGAGAAGTGTGAGCCTATTCTTGGGATGAGCCCACCAGAGGTGCAGAAGCAGGTTATGAATTTCTCTGTGTGCTTTGAGATGGTTAAGTTAGAACGTCCAGGGAGGGATGCTGACTCCACCGCCGCCTAGCCGGTATAATGCTGGGTGACTTAATAAACCTCTCAGCTGCAGTTTCCTTGTCTATAAAATAGGGTAATAATGGTGTCTAATTATAGGGTTGTTGTGAGGATTGAATGTGACCTGAGGTATTGATCATAGTGCCTGGCACATAGCAGAGTTCCGGGTAAACAGCACTGTGGATAACTGATATTATCAGCCTCATTGTTCCTCCCTCCTGGGGAAAGAAGCAATGGCGTGCTGGGGCCCCAGGAGCCAGGGAGACCTGGCGAGGATGGAAGCTCCATCACTAAACAGTGGTATAAACTTGAGCAACTTGTGCGACTTCAATCAGCCTCAGCTTTCTTGTTTGTTCAGTGGCGTCAGTGATACCTAGTTCAGGGGGACACCCATGAAGACCAGAGTTTATAAGCATGTGGCCCACAAGCCATAGCTGATCTTTAGCAATGTTTGCTGTGCCTCTTGCTGTAACCATGTAATTAATGCATTTTGCAGTACAAAAGTCAAAACCTACCAAAGGGTATACAAGGAAGAATGAACTTTCCACCCCTACCCTCTCCTTTGAGGCAATTACTATTTCCAGTTCCCTGCATATCTCTCTGGAGCAAATCTATGTATAAATGTGAGCAAGCATGTACATGTGTCTTTTTCACCCAATAAGCGGCACATTACACATTGTTCCGTGCCTTACTTTTTTCACTTAATTTCCATACTTGTATATGAAAATGCACCTCATTCTTGGTTAAGACTGTCTAGCATTCCAGTGAATAGACAGCTCATGAGTCATTTGACCGGGCTCCTACTAGTGGATGTTTAGATTAGTTCTAATCCGCAAACAAAGCTACAATGAATATTCTTGTGTATCTATCATTTTATTATTTTCTCAGTTAGGTTTATTTTTTTTCAATCATTTCCAATGAAACGATGTAAATAAAAGTCAAGATTCCCAATTGCTCCTAAAAAGAAAAACCAGACAACTTGGCATCACTGGCCCCCATTTCTGCACGACAGTTACATCCCTTAGCGGCCTTGCCCGCTCTAGAGCCCTCCTCTCTGTGGGCTTCTCAACTGTTTCTGCTCCCATATGCATTTGTGTTTACAAACCTCTGGTTAGACTTATGAGTCAGCATATGCAAATAGTATCTGGTAGTAAATATTCCAGAAATGCTGTTATTATGCTTTCATAGGGAATCTTTTGCTTTACAAATTTTAGAATGTTTTAAGGGCACAGGTTCTTATGACCATGCATGTATGCATTATTTTTAAAGATTTATTTATTTATGCATACGAGAGCTGAGATGGGGCAGGGGTGGGGGGGGGGAGAGTGAGAGGAGTCACCAGAGACAGAGTGGGGAACAGAACAAGCAGATTAACTGAAACACACTGCTGAGGGGAGCAGCAGGCGAGGCAGGAGAGGTCTGCTGAGTCATGTGGGTCACTTCCCTGGCTGGGGATCAAACTTGTGCTTCAGTGGCTGCGGATGCTTCATAGGGCGATGCTTGACCCCTTGCGCCACCAGGGAAGCCCTGCATGAATGCATTCTTGTACTGTTTGGGGAGGAGAAGCTGTGTTCAGAGGCTCCTTGCACTTCTCTCAGGCCTTCCATGACTCTGGAAAGAGAGAATGAATTCTTTCACATATATCCTGATCCATCTAACCCATCAAAGACTAACCTGCTGTGTTGGACTACACAGCAGCCACAAGCTACACCTAAATTAAATAATGAAGTAAAGTAAATAAAATTAAAAATCAGTTTCTCAGTCACATTTGGTTTTTCAAATGTTCAAATGCCACACATGGCTGGTGGCTGCCTTGTAGAAAAGTAAAGATAAAGGACATTTGTGCCACCACAGAAAGTTCTATTGGACAGCACTGCTCTAATTGTGACTGCTCCACCCCCCAAGGGAGGGACTGGGTAACTCTTGACCACCAATCTTACTCCCATGCCAAGGGGCAGAGAAGGTCTTCAGTAACAGTTGGTGAATTAAGGACAGGAATGAATGAATCAGCCAGCCAAAGGCCCACAGGAGACATAGTCAAGACTCCTTCACAGCAACCCATTCAGTCTTTTGAAGGAAATTAAGGATGGGGGGGGTATACCTCAATGTAATGTTGTAGACTGGCTACCCTCAGGGAGGTCAGCAGGGTCACCCCAGGACCTGTAAAGGAAGCAGTCACCCACAGTTGGTTGTTTGACTCTGAGTCTTATGTTCCCAACATTCTCGCTGTTCCTTTTTGTGGCCTTCCTCCTCAGAATCTAAGTAAAAGTCCCACCTGAACATCTAGGTGTCTGTGGGCCTGACCTGGGGAGATCTCCTGAACTCCCCAGGGTCAGTGCAGAGCAAGCAGTGCTTGCTGAGCTCTTGGGACAGAGAGGGAGCCTCCCTCCCCTGAGAACTTGGTCAGAGCACATGGTACCTTTTTCTGTCTGCAGCGTATGTGCAGGAAGAATAGAGAAAGAGAGGCAGAGAGAGAGTCAGAGGGGGAGACATATGAGGGGCTGAGAATCTGGGTGAAGGGACTTGATAGGGCAGTGCAGACCCGTACACACTGTTTAGACTGTGAGTCTCCTGCAGCTATGTGCATCTGTTTGTATTTAGGTCGTGTGTCTAACAGGGAGCTGTGTATGTACTGGGGGGCAGTGTGTGTATGTGGGGGGCCATGTGTACAAGGAGACTGGCTACATGAGTATGGTGGGGGCTGTGTGTGTTGAGGATGTGTGGTGGGGGTGCGAGTGTGCTGAGGGCTGTGCATGTGTGTGTGGAGGAGCTGTGTGTGTGGTATGAGGGGGCCATGGGTATTGGGAGAGCTATGTGTATGTCCGTGGTATCTGTGGTCATGGTGTGGCCTGTGTATGTGTTGTGGTTTGTGGGGCTGTGGGGGCACTAGGCTATATGTGTGACCGGCAGGCGCATATCTCTGTGTGGTGATGCTTCTTTTCCTCTGACTCCTAGATGTGGGTCCCAGTTGACCCTGGAGGCAAGAACACCTCCTCAGTCCATGAGCGCAGGCCCAAGCCGCGCCTTAAGTGTCCTTCTTGCTTCTTGGTTCTGGCAGGGAAATGAGCATACTAGGGAGAGAGCACTGAGAGGCCCAGAGAGACAGGCAGATGTGGAGACTGAGAGAAAGATGGGAAGAGAGGAAGACCTCACCAGGCGGGAGAGGGCAAGAGATGGTGGAGCGTGGGGAGAGGGAGAGAGGGGGAAGGAGGGAGAGAGAGAGAGGAGAGAGAGAGGAGAGAGAGAGAGGAGAGAGAGAGGAGAGAGAAGAGAGGAGAGAGAGGAGTGAGAGGAGTGAGAGGAGAGAGAGGAGAGAGGGGAGAGAGAGAGAGAAGAGAGAGAGGCAGAGACTGCTTGAAGGGGAGGAGGGAAGCAGAAGGGCCTTGACTCAAAGGCCAGAAGGAGAGATGAGAGAGAGAAGAGAGCAGGGGGAGACTAGAGAAAAATAGATTGATGGGTAGTGGGGAGAAAAGGCGGGGGAGCAGACAGTGGATCAAAGGC
This sequence comes from Galemys pyrenaicus, assembly GCA_019455555.1. Lineage (NCBI taxonomy): Eukaryota > Metazoa > Chordata > Mammalia > Eulipotyphla > Talpidae > Galemys > Galemys pyrenaicus. Next base: position 2,598,585 of record JAGFMF010011406.1, on the reverse strand, counting down.
CAGAGACAGGGCCCCCGCGATGTGGGGGAAGGGAGAAGAGGGGCGAGGGGAGGGCTCAGCGGGGGAATTGCCGGGCGGGTGCTCGGGCGCTCCGAGCTGCGCGGCTCCCCGGGGAGACGGCAGACACTTTGCGGAGATGTTACTCCGGAGTTGGAGACGATGATAAATATGATAATTTGTATAAAATCTGAATGGGTCTTGTTTTCAGGGAGAATGCCTCGGATGATGAATGGGCCCGGCTCTCAGATAGATGGCTGATAAAAAGTGTATTGGATTGTTGAGAGCGATTTTAATTCTCATTCTGTACCTGCAGATGCCTCGGCCGTCGCACCCGGCCTCCTCCTCCCTCCTGCCCACCGCGCGGGGCGGCCGGCGGCCCGGCTGGCCTTGGCGGCTCAGGAGGCTTCTGAAATGACTCTAATTACAGAGTTATTAATTTTAAGAGGAGGGTGAGCGGGGGGTTTATGATTATTAATCGGGCGCCGGCGTTTGCGGGCGGGGCGGAGCGCCGGGGATGCGCGGGCCCTCGGGGCAGTTCCAAGCCTGGCAGGCATCGTGGCGGTGGCGGCCAGGCCCGCGACACACTCCTCCTGGGAACAGACTCCTCCTGTGTGCATTCGCCCCCCCCTTGCCTGTAATCCCAACCTGACTGGGCAGTAAGACTCGCAGCCCTGGCCAGAGCTTTTGCGGGAGGGTGAGCTTTTCTGAGGAGGACTCTAAGACTCAGAGAGGAACTCTGTTTACCTGTAGGCAGCAGGCCCCACATAGGCATCTTTCCTTGATGAACAAGTGGTGTGTGGGTTGAGGGCTGGAAGGGGGTAACAGGAGAGAAAGTTCCTTTCTCTAATTTACCTCCACCCAGTCACCTTCATCTCTAGTTCCTGCTCTGAATGACTTGGCTTATTGCCTAACACCCAGTCCATCTTGGAGGATTTTCAAAAGCCTAGGCTACAACTGGGAGGCAGACACCTAAAAGGAGTCCATAAATAGTTTTGCTCCATGGTGCTGGCACTTAGGAGTAAGATCTGCATGGCTACGGTGACTATTTTCAAGAACTCACAGCTCATTTACTTACAAGAAGCCGCTCAGTGAATTAGAGACATGAAAGGGGGCTGCTATGAAGACCTGGAAGAAAGAGAGGGGAGGAGGCTGCTGGGTTTCACCAGGTGGATGCCGGAGGAACCCTCGCAGAACTGCTCACTCTCTGAGCACAGCCAGGGTCTCTCCTCCCGCTGGCCCCAGGATGGCCCCAGGATAGCAAGTGCTAGTGTGGGTTCTGAAGGCAGCATCTGGGTGCAGATTCTACCTTTGCCACCTACTTGCTGCATGTTGTGGACGAGTTACCAAAACGGTCTATGGCTCAGTTGCCTCATCTTTTTAAAATGGGGTCAATGAACCGACCCTTGAAAGCTGACCATGGATCTGAGGCTTCCAGAGGGAAGGGAGAAGCGTGAGAAGGATGACGCCCACACACAAAATAAAATGGGCTAATCACATAGGTGAAGAGTAATGGAATTGTGGGGACCTCTCTGGTGGCACAAAGTGTCAAGTCGCTGCACTATGAAGCCACCCACAGTCACAGCAGCAGGAGTTAGACCTCAGGCCAGGAAGCTGACCCACATGGCGCAGCAGACCTCTCCTGCTCGCCTGCTGCTCCCCTCAGCAGTGTGTTTCAGTAGATCTGCCTGTTCTGTCTCCCACACTGTCTCTGGTGAATCCTCTTACCCCCCCCACACACACCTCTGGCTTGTACCCCAGATCTTGTATGCATAAATAATAAATCTTTTTTAAAAAGAGTAATGGAATTGAGCTATGTAATTCATCCAGAGTACGTTAATTGTTTTGTTGTTGTCATTGTTAACTTTGCTCCATCATGGCCTTCTGCCTGGATTGACTTCTGACACCTTGTGCCTGTGCAGGAGATAACGTTCAGTCAGTGCTGGTGGTCAGGGAGAATTAACTGATGCAATCAAACATCTGCCTGCCAGAGTTTAATATAAAACAATCCCTCTTTACACACAGGGGATATTTTCTAAGATCCTGAGTAAATGTCTGAAATCATGATAGTGCAGAACTATATACATACACTATTTTCCCCATATATCTGTATCTATGATACATTTAATTTATAAATTAGGCACAGTAAGAAATTAACATATTGCTAATAAAACAGGGCACATGCACAATATACCATAGTTAAAATTTGTTAATAGGGCTCTCTCTCCAAATAGCATATGTAATATTTTCAGTGCTATTACTGTGGGTAACCCAAATTGTGGAAGGTAGAATCACAGATAAGAAGGACAATAATTTTCCCTACGTAATACCATCTGACAATTGTATAAGGCAGATATTCTTGTGCCCATTTGACAGATGTGGACAGTTGAGGGATGTGTAACATTCACATGACTGGTTCTTAATAGAGCTGAGAAAGGCAGAGTCTACTTCAGGGCTCCTGGCTCCATTCCCCTCTCTTGGTTGCTGCTTTCTCTGTCTTGGCACTAGTGCGAGCTTAGCTAGCGCTATTGTCTGTTGTGTGCATCATTCTATGTGGCTGCCTGGTAGGGTCCAAGAGGTGGGCAGGGAGAAGTGTTGTTTCCAACCTGATCTAAACCCCTTCCTCCCAGCCCTGCTTCCCTTGCAGTTGTGTTTCCCAGCATTCCAATCACTCCTCCAGCCCACATCTTTCCAGATTTCCTATGTTTATAGCTCACTCTTTGCCACCCGGTGCCGGTTAAGTCTTCCTCTGAAGTAGAGCCAGTGCCTGATTTACCTCCGTCACCCCAGTGTCCATCAGAGAGCAGAGCCCAGTTTACTCACTGACTGCTGCCCTCCGACTTAGCCCAGCTTGGCGGTGTCTTCTCATTTTCCCAGCCCAGAGGATGCTGAACCAGGTGTCAGTCCTGGCCTGCAAGGAGGAGGTGATGCGCTGCCCATCTCTTTGCTGGCGGCATCCCCACACACTCTGGCCTTCTAGTCTTGCTCCAGGACTGACCCCCACCAGCCAGACAAGAGGGGGTAGGGGCAGGCGGCTAGGGGAGGCAGAACTGAATGAGTTGCACCGCATCAGCTAGGAAGTGCCCAGCAAAGGCTGGAGAGTTACCCTGCCCTTGTTGTCCAGGGACTGCCTGGGCGGGAAGCTCTCCTCTCCTGTCCCATTTCGTCCCAGTGCCCAGAGACTTCCAGCAGCCCAGTGGGGGGGGGGGGTCTCAATCTTCAACCCCACATCTGGGGGTGCCAGAGTACAGGGGCTCAGAATAACTGCTACAGAGGAGGAGGTGCTCCCACCTTTGTCCATGCAGAGACCTCCTCAGACCTTAGAGGAGAATCTTGACATTTTTGCGCCTTCTTTTCCCTCCGTTAAGTATTTACACTTTTCATTCCTGTCTGCTTCTCTCCTACACTGCCCCTCCCCATTCCTGCGTTTCTCTCTCCTCGTCTTCCCTTTCCTGCTCCCCACCCTTAGGCCTGGGCTGTCCCGAGGTGGGTCTGGCCCCTAGAACGAGTGGAAACTGCGAAGCGCCTCTCAGTGTCCGCGGGGAGGCGGTTCAGGAAATGCGCCCTCCGCTGGCACTGGGTCGTGCTTCTCACTTTTTTTCTCGCAGCTGCGGCCCGGCGCTGGCCTGGGCGCTGGGGGTCTCCAAAGAGGAGGCTTCTCCGAGGTCCAGTTGAAAAATGGGAGCAAAGGAGGAGTTCCTAATTATGGGGACCCTGGGGAAATCTATGCTAAGAGCCCAAAGACCAGCCCTTGTGCCCAACTACCTTCCCGCCACGGCAGGAAGTCTCGGGCGCCCAAAGCGCACCCAAGAAAGCCCAGCGCCGCGTATCTACCCATCTCCTCCCCACCAGGCGTCCGGGACAGCACCCCCCACAAACACCATTCATTGCAAGGGCAGATACTCCCGCGCGCCGAGCGCCGGGCAACTTCCACCAAAGTTCTGCGCCCCGCCCGGCCTATTGCCCCCGGGGCTCAGGCTGAGCCCCCCGCGGGAGCCTCCCGGTTTGGGGGCTCCGGGGCGTCAGTCCTAGCCGCGGCGGGGCGCGCTTTCGCTACCAACACTCGAAGGGGGAGTTTTCGTAGAAGAACAAAAGCTTCTGCTCCTCTGAGTTTCTTTTATTTTCTTTATTCTTTTGTCCCCTCCATTTTAATATCCTCCCACTCTTCTTTCTTCTTCTCCACTTCTCCCCCACCCCCACCTTCCCTCTCTTTTCGTTCTTTGCTTTCTCACGCACTCTCTGCCTCTCTCCTGTCGGCCCTTCCCTGCCTCGTCTACTTTGGCATCTCCTCAGCGTCTCGATCCGTCTCTCCGGGGTCTCCCTTCCCGGACCTCTCCCGGTCCCTGGGGGCTGCGCCGTCTCCCTGCACCATTTTTCCTGATTCCGCCGCCTCATCCTCACTTTTCGTTCTCGCGGACACCCCGGTCTGGCGGGCTGGGGTCCTGCTCCCCACGCGCCGCCGCCGCGCTGCAGTGATTTATTCGCCTCACCCGGCGGAATCAGGTGCTGAGCTAGCCCCGGGACGGGGGAGCAGATTTCTCTCAGGAAGGGTTTTGTAAACTAAGCGACGCTAATTACGAGCGGGGGACGCGCCGCCGAGGAGGGGCTGCTCGCGGGCGGGCGGCCGGCGTGCGGGGCGGGGGGGCCGCGGCGGCCGCGCCCCTCCCAGGCCGCCTCCCCGGCCGCCGGCCCTGCGCCTCGCGCCCCAGCTTTCGCCTTTCCCTGGGAACTTTCCTGTCCGAGTTAACTATTAACCGTTGGCGAAAGGCAATTTTCTTCGGAATTTCAGCGATTTCCTTTCCGCGGTGGAGGCAGATTAGCATGCAAATGGTGGGCTGCGGGCGTGAGTGCGCGCGCGGGCGAGGGCGCCCCTGCCCCTCCGGAGAGCGTCCTCCGCGGCCGCGGAAAACTACAGCCCGAGCCCGCCCCGCCCCGCCGGCGCACGCAGCCGTGACCGCGCCCGCGCCCCGCCGGCCGCCCCGTGCAGGTGGAAAAAGCCGAGCGCTCGAGTTTGGGGGCGGGGCGCGCGGGGCCCCTCACCCCGCAAGCCCCGGGACCTCCGATTCGCCGCCAGGCGAGGCCACCCCAGGAGTGCGCTTCCCCTGGGGCCCAGCACTCGGGGCGCCAGTGGAGGCGTGGGGGAACTCGGGAAAGCCCTTTCTCCTTGCGGAACCCCCAGACTATCTCTCACTCCCTGCCCCATGGCCACTCCCGCGCACCCCCCCCCCCCATACGCACACACCCTGCTCTGACTCGTGGCCGCTGCAAACTTTGTCAAACTTGAACCGCCGGCCACAAACTCCTCGCCTTTTCCTCCTTCCCTCTCTCGCCTGGCCCGCTCTTCCAGAGCAGGCTGGAGGGGGCTTTGGCCTCTGGGCCAGGGAGAGAGTGTTCCCGAAAGTCGGGGTTCGGCGGTGCTGGCCGCCCGCCAGGCCCCCCGGACACCACACGTGTCCCACGGCGGAAGGCGCTGGTGGCGGCCGCCGCGAGACCTGCTAGGGCCCCGGCAGACTGCCCCGCTGCCAACCGCCCGGCCTCTCGGGGCGCGGGTCCGGCGCCCGTCTAGTGTGTCCGGCTGGCCCTGGAGACCGGGTTCGGGCTGCCGCCCCTCGCCTAACCGCCCTCTCCGCCCGCCCTCTCCGCCTCTCCGTCTTTCTAGCGCGTTTTCCCCAGTCCCAGCTCAGAGTTAAGCTCTCTCCCCTCCTGCCTCGCCCGCTCAGTCTTTGGTGGAGCTGCCTCGGTCTCTCTGTCTCTCTCTGTCTCTGTCTCTCTTGTTTGTTTCAACGCGCGGACACTGATTGCGCCTTATGAAGTTCTAACTGGTTTTGTGTCAGGAAGATCTTTCTCGCTGCTACCCAGCCTGGCGTGACGGATTAAACATCAACTAGTTAAATAAAAATTAATATCAACTGCCTCCTAACTTCTAATGTCATGTTGTTTATAACTAATGAACTGATTAGGGGATAAACACATCACAGAGACATTCGACTCTCCTGCCTGGGCTCCGCACCGCCCGGTGCCCACTCCCCTGCACAGACTGCTGGCTGCCAGGCCTGCAGGAGGGCGGGGGCTGGAGGGGCTGCAAGCTCCCTCCCCTGGGCTTGCTTTGGCTCTGCCTTGGTCTGCTTCTCTCTCTTCTCTCCTCTTTCTCTCTTCCGTCCTCAGGACATTTTCTTCTCCCAGTCTCTCCTTTTCCCCCATTTTCTTTCTTTCACTTTCCTTCCTTCCTTTTGGGCCCTTCCCTTCTGTCTTTTACTTTTCTGCAAAGAACAGTCCATCAGACGGTCCCTGGTTCTGTCCGTCTGTCTGCCTGTCTCTGGTCTGTCCCACCATCCCCTTTCTCTATGGGAGTCTCTATTTCTCACTTCCCCCTTCTTTCCTGTCATCTGGATGCATTCCTCCCCCAGTGCAGAGGGCAATAATTAAAAGCCTCCTCGTAGCTGGGCTTCCACCCTGCTGCAAAGCAGAAGCTCAGAGCCTTATGAAAAACTGCTACCCCTCCCCAGCTATTGGGGGTGGGAAGGGGAGGGAGCCAGAATACGTGGGGTTGTGTTTTCTATTTCTCTTCTTTCAGTCTGGAAGGGAAGTAAGGAAATAAAAATGATTTTTAAAACCTTCACCTTTCCTCTTGTCCCAGAAGCAATTAATACAGGTTTGAGTGCTAAATTTAATTTTCAAGTAAGAAAAACTACTCCGGTGTCCTTCCTCCAGGGGCCCCAGAGCCCTCTCTCCACATACCCCCTCCGCACTTCCAGCCCCAGCTGGACCTGTGCAGCTTCCAGCAGGCCTTTTGCCTAAAGATACTTACAGCAAATCACAATTGTCATGATGACAACAATAAGGCAGGAAAGCGAGTAATCACGGACCTGGCCCTGATGATTTTTTTTTTTCTTAAGAAGCCACAACGTTTAAACTTGGTTTGCCCTGGACCGCAGGGTCTGACAAGACAATAACAACAGAAAAAGCTTTTAAAACCAATTTAGCACACGTGAAAATGTAATTCTAATGAAGAATCAATAGGCTGGCGGATCATTTTTCCTGGGACTCCTTGGAGAACCCGAGAAAGACTTTCAATCAATGGGGCGGGCAATGAGCAAAAGGGCCCAAGAGACCAAGTGGGACAGGGGTGAGGGCTGGGAGACAAAGAAGCAGAGTCTGAGGGAGAAGACTGGAGGGAAGGGAAGGTAGAAGCTGGACCCTTGGACTGGCCCCCCCTTTGCAGGATCCCAGAGTTCCCAGGGCTCCCAGAGTCCCAGTCAAGCTCAGAAGTTTCCTTCCTCCTCTGGGTCTCTCTGGTCTGTGACAGGCTTCTTAGCACAATGGCCTCAGCTGCCTTCCCCTGGGCCTAGGGCCCCAACCCTGGCGCTGCCTCAGCCCTGGGCCCTGTGTCCAGGTAGCTGTGACGAGCTGGCTGGAGAGCAGGCAGGGACACTGAGCAGAGTGCGTGTCCCCAGTTCAAGATACCCTGCTTCCCATGGGGTACCTCCTTACTCTGAAACTTTGGGGCTCAGTTCCTGTCTCTGGGGACACAGAGCAAGAGCAACAAATGTGTGTGTAGCTGTACTTCACATTTTGTAAGTCACTTCCACCTGAGATACCTCCTGAGAAACCTGTGCGAGGGGCAAGGATGATTACCACTACTTTACACCAGAGGCAACAAAGGCACAAAGAACTGTGCAGTGAAAGTGTGACTCAGCAGGTCATGGCCCTGTGTGTGAGGGGTATGCTTCTCTGTAGGTGACATCTTGTGTGTGTTTGTAATGGAGTGATTTGATGGTGTGATTTCAGTGTGACTAGGGTTTCACTTATGCACATTGCTCTCCCATCCTAGTCCTTGGCGATGTTGTTCTGTGTGGACCAAAAAGCAACTTTTTTTTTTTTTGCTTTAAACTTTCTGTGCTCTTGCACTGGAAAATCATTGTTAGATTTTTTTTAAGAAAAGAAATACCAACAAAGTCTGATGTTTTAACCACAAATATTGGTAAGATGACAAATTGGTCATGATTTGCTTTTCTAAAAGGGTGTTTTTCTGTAGGAAGATTTTTAAAATTTAAATTGAAGAATCATAAGACAGATTTTGCCTCTGGGATTCTGAGCCGCTCCAGCTCCCTGGCCCTGGCTGCATAATCTTTCCAGAGGAACTTAGCTGAAGTGGATGGGACACCTAGTGAAGAACACCCAGTTCCCAACCTCAGTGGGTCCTGTGGTCCTGGGCCTTTGGTGCCTTTCTGCCTGAGGCCTGGAGGTGCTCGTGTGTGTGTGTGTGTGAGAGAGATTGTGTGTGTAGAGGGTGAAGCCAGCCACAGGCCCCTGCCTGCACTTTGGGGCTTACCCTGCACTTTCACCCAGCACATGCTCAGTGTTACTCAGTGTGTGAGTGAAGCTACGTGAGGATGGGGGTCCAAGTGGGTGGTGAGAAAGGGGCACATGAGAGGGTAGTTCTTGGGAGGTCTGTGAGTGTGTAAGAAGTAAAGTACAAGAGGGTGTATAGGAGAGAGGTGGTATATGAGAATTGAGGGAGAATTCGTGAGGTGTGAGAGGTGTAAATTACAAATCAGGAAGGCATGGTGTGGCACGCTAAAGTGAATCTTTGATCAGGAATGAGAAGCCTGACTGTGTGTGGAGAGAATGTGAATCTGAGGGTCCAGGAGGTTTGGGGTATTGGCAGGTTCTTAGGAGGGGTCTGGGCATTCTCTGGGCCTCTCTTTCAGGGCGGGGAAGGAAGAAGGGGCTTTCCCCTTTTACTGAGTGGAGGAGGAAGAAGAGGAGAGAGGAGGTGGGGGGGGGGAGGAGAAGATTCCAGAGCTGGGGAGCTCCTGAGGGGTTTAGTAAGCAGTCCATGAAGCACTGCTGCAGGGACCTAGGGAATGACTGTGTGGCCAGAGAAAGTTGGCGTCTGTAGTAATCTTGGAAATTGAGGCTGAGACGCAGGGGGTGGGGTGGGGGGTGCAGGTTAGGATCCTCAGGGTTGAGAAAGTAGGGTGAGACAAGTGCTGAGAGACGCTGAGAAGGGTAGCCACACAAAGTTGGGGAGTGCAGGAGAGTGAAGACGCCCCAGCGAGCGAGGCTGTACGACTGGCGGGAGCCAGCGACAGCGAAGGAGAGGGGGTGGGGTGAGAGGGTGTGCCGGCGTCTAGGCTGGGGATTCAGTCTTTGGGTGCCTCTGGCAGTGCGGGTGTTGGCTTTCCCGCGGCTGGTCGGGGCCTGGGTGCGTGTGCGCGCGTGTGCGTGGCGCGGAGAGCCCGGGGCGCCCCGGCGCGTGGCTGTGCCTCTGCGCGGCCGGCTGCGTGAGCGCGGGTGCAAGCCGAGCGCACAGCCGAGGCGGCGGGCTGACTGGGTTATCTGAGCCGCTCGGTCTTGGGTGGCTGCGCCCAATCTCCGGGCGGCGGCGGAATAGGCGAGACGCACTGGCGGACCGCGGAGGAGTCGGAGAAACGAGACGCAGGCCCAGAGGGTAGCAGCGGGGAGCAGAGCATGGAACAGCGCGCGGGTCGGGCAGGTAAGAGCCTGGAGAGGCCCCTCAGCGCCACGAGTTAGGGGGTGGGCATCTGAGAGAGGTGGGGGCTGGCAAGCCCCGGGAGGATTTCACGCCTTTTCCTTTATGTACTTGACCCGGGACCAGTGTGATATCTGGGGCCAGGGGCCCTGTGGCCTCTCCCCACGACTGGGGCCTCCTGGGCCTTCCCTCCGTATCCTCTAAATCTCCTAAAAACTTTTCACCCAGAAAGCATGAGTCTTACAACTTTCCATTGTCTCTTTGCAGAATCTGCCCTTTCCTTTCTGTGGTGCACTTAGAACTTTATCTTCCACTTTCCCTCTGTGTATAAATATTTTACAAACTTCTTTCGAGTTGGGAGCACCGGGAAGGCCTGATTCTTAGTGGAAAGGAGTGTGGGTGGTGGGTGTGTGGGGGGCATGCTGTGTGCATGTGTGAGGAGGGGCTGGTGTATTTGAGTATCAGCCTCAGTGTAGACACTGGTATATATGTGGGGGGCTCTGTCCCCAAAATAAACTACCCAAGGAGACTTGGAGAAGGGGGGGTTAGGGCAGAGAACCTGAAACTGCTTACCCAAAGGGTTAGGGGGTGGAGGGAGGGCTGCTCTCCCCTTTCCCCCCTTCCTTCCTCCCCCTCTCCCCAGGCCTGCAGTCCCAGCTTGGTCAAGCACTAGGAGTGTAGGTGGGACGGCAGGGACCCAAGTTTAATTTTGGTTTGGTGAGGAGGGAGGGGTTTGGATCAGGTTTCCAAGAGTTTTCAAAATAGTTCCACAGAGTTCAAGGACTAACTTCAAGCCCCTTTTCAGCCTCGCCCCTCACCTCCCTGATCCACCTCCCTCCTCTCCTCCTCATCTTTCACTGTCTCTGGTTCTAGTTCCTTCAACTGACCACCCAGTTTCCAGCCCAGCACTGCTTCTTGGCCCAGCACCTGGGAGTCTCCATTTCCCCTTGAGGGCCTTGTCCCCTCTGGGGAAGCTGGGTCCCCCGGAGTGTCAACAGTGCCCTCCTGGGCTTTTAGGGCTCTGGGCCGCCCCTCCGCACCAGAGGTTTAAGTAGGGAGATCAATAGCAAACAGTTGTAATGATCTAATTAATTATGGCAAAATTAAAAGCGAGTACAAAATCAATCTCTGATGGTGTTGAAGATGGAATTCAATTGAGAGCCCATCTGTGCACCCCTCGACCGTATAAATATGCAGCCCAAGGACAGCGCTGATGGCAGGGTCTTCCTGGGAACCTATTTCCCCCTTTCTCCTCTCCTGCACAGGGCTGCTCTCTCCTCGACTGTCTGGATCTGCGTCTGCTTCCTAGGGCTCCCTGTCCAGGCCCCTCCTTTCCCTACCCCTTTGCCCCAGCTCTCTCTCTCCCCCACACTCCCACTTTTCCATTTTTGCTCTGGGAAGGTGACTCTCCCCGCCTTGTGGGGCCAAGGTTCGTGGGCCAGGTTCTCAGTCCTGGGCCCCCAGAAGAGACAGCTGAGCCCCCTCTTCGATCTCAGGAACGCGAAGGCAGAGGGCTGGGCGGTACCCTTAAGCGCCTGTCGAGGACTCGTCACAAGTCTCCCGGCACTGGGGTCCCTCCAGAGGAGACCAGGCCCCGGGTCCAGGGGCCTTGCGCCTGCCTGCGGCTGGTAGCAGCTCTCCGAGCTCGAGCGCGAGGCAGAACAGCGGGAAGAGCAGCGGCGCCCGCACTCCCCTTTCCTCCTCTTTCCACTCCCCTCTCCGCTGCCCGCTCCCTCCAGACTGGGCTTGGGCAGGGTGGGGAGGAGTTGGGGAGCCGCGGGAAGCAGGTCTGCCCTCCAAGCCACCTTCTTTTTCTTTCCACCGCCCCTTCTTGCTCCTGGGCCCTCCTTTTTTCCATAGATGCCTCAAGCAGGGACACAGCTGGGGTGGGGGCTCTAAGTCCCCTAGACGGCCTGACCCCCCTCTGTCCCCATCCAGCTAGTTAAAATCACAGTGAGGCGCTGGGAGCGAGCGAGCGGGCCCGACCTGAGGACGCCTTGGCTCCGCGCTGCAGCCGGGTATGCGGAGGATACGGGTTTTATTTAGTCTCGCGGAGGCTGTTCGGACGTGGAAGACCGTCAGGAAAACGCAAGGGAGGAGAGGAGCGAATAGGCAGTCGGGTCTATCGTGGTCTTGGACCACTGCTGCTTATACCCCAGAACCCTAAAAAGCAAGTCCTGTATTTGATGTCCTTCCTTTTATTCTGCAGGCCCAGCCCAACTGGCTCTCTGTAGCTGGGCCGCTCCTCCCGCCCGGGTCCCTGAGTCCACTCCCCGGCCCACACCGAGTTTCCAGGTTTCTTAGCCCTCCGAGACCCCTCCCACTCCCAGGTCCGGCAGCCGGCCTCGGGGCTGGGGGAGACTGAGCCTGACGCCTCGCCTCACTCTTCTGCCAGGCCTCCTCACCCCGTTATTAACTGCTGTGTTGACCTGCGGGATTGATTGGCCGCCCCTCTGGAAGGGGCTCCGGAGGCCTTGGCCTCAGAGCAGCCTCGGCTGAGGGCAGGGGGGAGGGGGAGGCGCTGCATCTGGTCCTGGGCTCCAGGCTCAGCCCGCTTGGGGCACAGCCCAGACGCCCTTCTCTCACCCCACACACCGATTATACCCCCTTCCAGCACACGCACTCGCGCGAGCCCCTCACCAAGACACGCTCAGCCCGCAAGGAGACACATCAGAAATTCTCCCTAATTGATTTAGAAACTGAAAGAGACTTCCTCCCTCCATTAGCCGTTTTTTCAATACTTTCGTTAGCCCGGGGTCTAGATCTTCCTGCCGGCTCAGACATGGCGGGATCAACTACCGGGCTCTAGGCTTTTTCTGGCCGAGATTTATTTTGCACATCCCTCCCCGCCCCTCCCCCACCTCTAGAACAGTTACCGAAAGTTAAGAAATAACCCTGATGTGGGTCACCTTAAAGTCTCAAACCAAAGCCCTTTTCCAGAGACCCTGTCCTGGCGCCCGTGGGTTCGGTTCAGCCCTTTTGTTTCAAGTTCGGGGACTGGGCCACGGAGGGCTGGGGGACGAGGTGTGCAGACGCCCGGGCAGGAGTCTAACCTTGCAGCGAAGGTCCTCCCTCCCTCTCCCCCTTCCAGGCCTGCCTGCCTAACCCCCCACCCCCGCGCGCACACACGTGCGCGCGCCCCGCTCCCCTCCCCAGCCACAGCGACACCCCGGCCCCATCTCTGGCTACAGGCCCGGGACCGGACCGCAGTGGGAGGAAGCCCCGGGACCCGGTCCCGGCTGCGGAGGGCGCGGGCGGCGGGACACACAAGCCTCGGCCGGTCCCCAGAGAGAACCCTTTATCCCGGTCACCGCCCAGGCTCGGCCAGCCCCCCGGCTCCGGTTTACCCCTTTCCCCTCCTCGTCGGTCCTTTGTCTGCCGCCCTTCGCACGCCGAGCAAGCTCGCCCCGCCTCGGCGGCCGTGCCCTCCGGCTTCCCGGTGTCGCTAGCTGGCCTCCCTCGCCTTACCCGCTCGACTCTGGCGCCTTCTCCGCCTGCTCCTCGCAGTCGCACCGCCGCTGGGAGAGGCGGCAGGGAGGGCGGGCGCGCGGCGGAAGGATCCGTGAGAGTAGACTTGGCGCTGGCTCGCAACTCCGGCCAACTCAGCCTGCGGGCCCTCCCGCCCCGCCGCGGCTACCCTCGGCCGGGCCGCGCGCTCTCGCCGCGGACGGTGGCCCCTGCCTTTCGGGGCGCTGGGCTCCACGCGCTCCCCGGCCCGCCCTGCAGCTGGAGTTGCGCTCCCCCTGCCCACCACTCCTCCGCTTTCGGCTGCATCCTTGCCACCCGCCTCCTTCTGCGCGACCCCTTCGTCGAGGTGGCGGTGGCGGGTAGCGCCGGGGACGTCCGGGGCCCGCCGGCGCTGCTCGCTCCACCACAGGCAGGTCAAGCTGCGGGCTCCAGGCCTGGCTGAGGAGGTTAATCATTACTTCGCCACCGACACTGAGCCTCACTCGAACTCTCACCTGCCGTGAGGAGGAGGGGAAGAGGGAGATGGCCGGGTGGGGACCTTGGCTGCGCCCAAACCAGCCTCTTCAGGCCTGCTGGAGACGGGTACCTTCCTGTTCCTCCGCACGCCTTTCACGCCTCCTTTCTTCCCCTCCTCTCTCCCCCCTTACGCGCGTCTCCTCGGTCAGGCCTCGCTCCCCGCGGTCTCATCTCGGTTCTGGCTCTGGCAGGTCGGCTTCAGGTCTTGGGAGAACCAACTTTCTTTGTTTGGAACCAGACTGGACGGGATTTCTCCCCCCAAGTCTCCGCCAACGGGGCCTCACCTGCCAGTGGGTTTTGGCAGACTGGCCCAAAGGGGACCGCGCCTGAGGCCACAATTAACCCGGCTTTGGTGGGGGACGGGGGCTTAGCTGCTCCTCCAGCAGCTGCGGAGGTGCAGTGGGGCGAGAGTGCAGGAGGAAGTGGGACTGGAAGAGTGGCAGGAAAGACAGAAAGCAGAGTGATAAACGTGTACGGGGTGTGGTATAATGAACAGAAAGGGGAAAAATCCAGAAAGGGAGAAACACAGGGAGGAAAGTGGTGAGGAACCCTTTAGTTACCTTTACAGGGTAAAAGTTGGATGGAAAACACCACCCCCGGCCCTTCCTATGTGGGAGGTTAACTGGTCAGAAAGCTGGGCACTTACTCCTTAGTCTACATAGAAGTGCTTAGGTTTCAGAATGCTCTGTGGAGTAAACCACCCAGGTGTACTTATCCCTATATTACAGGCAAGAAAACTGAGCCTCAGAGGCAAAGAGACAGTTCACGTGGACGTTCTGGTTCCTTCCCTGGGCTATGTGGTGACTGGTGCCTAAACCAGTGAGGGGGGGGGGGCGGTGAGGACAGGCTGTGTCAGGTCTAAGTCAGAAGTACTAGGGTCTCAGGGCATCTCCAGCCACCCCACCCCTAGCCCCCTCAGGCTTGATCTCTGCGAGCAGGGCCCTCCTCCCCTACCCTGTACACTTGCTGGCCCAGTTTCCACTGGCTTGACTGTTTTTTCCAGTACCCAGTAGGGTGGCCCGCAGGGCGGCAGCCACCTGGCAGGCCCGTGCCGCTAAGAGGCCTCTTTGGTGGCCAAGTGGCTTGTATTGTCGTTTCCCCTCAAAGAGGCAGCGAAGGGCCAGGCAGGTCGCTGGGACCTCTTGAGAGGAGCAGCCGGGTTAAGGGGGAGGGGTCGGGAGGATAAAGGCGCAGCACGTGCGCCCGGCCTCCACAGGACCAACAGACCGCGCGGGCGGGGCTAGCCGGGAGCCGGCCCCCCCGGGCTTCACGCTGGGAGCCCAAATATTGGGAACAAAAGCGGGAAAAGAGGAGTGAGAGCAGGAGGGAGGGAGGGAGCAAGGGAGGGAGTGAGGAAGCAGAAATTAGGGGGTCTTAGATGAAAAAAAAGAAAGTAGCTTTAGGGGGAATGTGCCGTGGAGTGTGAAATTGCAGCCCGTGGTGCTCCATATTGTACCAGAAGCTCTTCCAAAAAAAAAAAAAAAAAAAACCATCCTCCAACGTGACCAGAGGGCTAGGAAGGGGGAGGGCCGGGAGAAGGGGGGGGNAAAAAAAAAAAAAAACCATCCTCCAACGTGACCAGAGGGCTAGGAAGGGGGAGGGCCGGGAGAAGGGGGAGGAGGAGGGGAAAGGGCCTGGCAGGAGCTGGTCCAGGGAACTGTAGAGGGGCACTGGGCGCTCCTGCCAACTGCCAGAGATCCGGACTCCCGGGAGTCTGCGCCGAGGGGTGCGCAGGGACCCTGAGGGGGACTGAGCTGCAGCAGTCCCAACTTTGTCCCAGGAACTTTTCTTTTTTTGTGGTAGTGACTTTCCAAACCTGGGTATAATTCACAGCTGCACCCCTTAGCTCTGCTCGCTGCACTCCTCGGTTTCTGCTTCTCTTCCCTTTGGAGAAGTTCTCCCCCCCCCCAACTTTAATGTGTTTAATTTGGTCTGCGCTGTGGGAGTCATTTCCTAGGGAGATGCATTTAATTTCAGAATTTCTAATCCCCTCCCTTAGAGCTCTGGTCCTGGCTCCCCTCGCTACTTCCCAGGAGGTGGAAGGAGTAGAAGGAAGGCTGGCCCAGGCCACCAGGGAGGGGCACAGCTGGGGCGCTTCCTCAGCCCCTGGCAGGGCCCCACCTGCACAGGAGGGACAGCCAGGCCTCTGCCTTTTCCTGCTGGGCCAGAAAGTGCATGGGAAACTAAAAAAAATGAGTAGAAGGGTCCAGAAGGGAGCAGTGGAAAGCAGAGTATTAGACAGGGTCTATACCAGCACTACACTTCAAGCACAATCCACCCCCCCCCCCACGCATTTCAGAGCTACGGAGACTTGACTTGGAGTTCCCGTGCGGGGGGAGGAGTTCTGTGCAGACCACCGCAGCCCAGACACCTACACCGGGACAGAGAAGGTCCTGCCCAGCCAGGGGCCCAGGCAGGTGACAGCTCTGCAGTGGGGAAGGCGGCAATGGTGCCAGGCTCGCCCGGCAGGGAAAGGAGCAGAGAAGGCGAAGGAACCAAGACCCGCAAGGAAGATTTATTGGCAGATCAGATGCACAGAGGCGGCTAATGAAGCAAATCCTGAGATGGGTATCAGAGCAACTCCCCAAAAGTTTATTTGCCTTTAAATTTCCGTAGGGAGGCGGGTGCCTTGTTTGAAGTGTAAATGCCCCTAGGTTGGGGGGTGGAAGGGCCGCTTTGAAAACACTAGAGAGAAAAGGTTCATTTAGAGGCAGACGGGAAAGCAACCAACCCTGACAGGTCGGAGCCTGGGCTGTGTTTGGGGTCGGGTTGTTTTCTTTCCTTTTTTCCTCTTCTTTCTTCTTCCCCTTTTTTCCCTTTCTTGCTTTTCCCCTCCTCTCCTAGACTCTATAGAAGAAAAAAGAGAAGAACGGGAAAGGGGCATTGGAGGGAGAGGCCAGCCTGAGGAGAGAACTCTGTAGGCCCGCCTTTCATCCTAGGAGAAGGCAGCGCCTTGGTGAAACGGGTTTCTAATCACCAGGAGGCACTGCTCTGTGACTTTCTGGTCCCAGGAATGGGCTGGAGCTGAGGAGGAGGCTGCTAGGAGCTGACCTAGGTGGGAGGGTGAGTGTACTTCTACTTGCAGTGCTGGGGGATGGGTTCCTGGAGGGGGTGGGTGGGAGAGGAGGGAGGATGGTCTGGGCTTTCACAGGCTACCTGGAGGTTGGCCTGTCCTGCAGAGGTGTTCCGTGCACAGTGGGCCCGTGTGAAGGACAGGTGTGTAAGTACAGCTTCCGGCACACTTGGCGCATTAAGTCCCCTTCCTAACAGAACTCGAAACTTCTCTCGCCTGATCTGTGGAAATACTTGTCCTTGCCCACACTTCTTCGTAGTACGTGTAACAGCCACAGGGACGTCCGTCTGACTCCAGAGAAGCTGGAGTCCGGCTGGAGGAGGTTTCTGCACGCAGTCCTGTTCCCCCTTGGTCCATTCCTCCGCTCCCCAGACTTGACTGACTGGACCAACACGCGGAGGCCTGGGGAACAGGCCTCCTTTATTCTGAGCTCTTCTCAGCCAGGACCCTTTCTTTTCCTCAGTTCTGGGTTTATTACTTCCCTGAAGAAAGTTCAAGGCTGTACCAGATAAATACCATTTCAAAGCCCCTTCCGCCCACGTGTGAGAGCTGTTTGCTTTAGGGATGCGAAACAGTTTCCCGTTTTCGCTCCACACACGAAGTCGGTGCGTGTGCGTGGGGTTGCGAGGCCAAAGCAAACCCGAGAGTGCCATCTGCAGGTCTCGAGAGGAAGAGACTGACCTTCGGGGCCGGACCCTGAGCCTTCAACCTTTGGCTCAGCGGAACCAGCCTGGCCGCCCGAGGAAAGCGGGAGTGGGATGTGGGAGGGAGGGGGGTCGCGGGGAGGGACTTTCCCTCCCAGAAGTTACTCCGCGGGTGGCTCGAGCCGGTCGGGCTCCGGAGGGCCAGTGCTGCGAGGGCAAACCCTGCCCCCGGGGAGTCGGGGCTCGGAACGGCGTTGGGTGCCTGGCCCGCGCCCCGCCCGAGGAGTCGGGGCGCGCTGAAAACCCGGGCCGAGCGAGCCGGGAGGAGTCTCCTCCTCGCGGAGCTGGGCGGGTGCGGCGCCGGTCCTGCAGTCTCTGGGCTCGACCGGAGGGGCCGCGGCGCGAGTCCCCGCGTTTGCCGGGGCGCCGGGTCTGCGGGAGCGGCCCAGGAAGGAAGTGCAGTCCGGGCAGTCCGGGCGGCGAGTGCGCGACGCGGGTTCTCCGAGCCGCCCTCGCAGACCCGGGGAAGCGGGGGGAGGGAGCGAGAGTTAAAACATCAGCTGAAGTGCCAAGATGATTTATGAGACGAGGGGAAATATTTCATAAAGATCTCCCGGATATTCTGTACTTAACCAGTTAGGAGACAAAGGGCTTCTCCTGCCTGGTGCGTGCGGACGGACCGCGCGAGGAGGGAGCCGGCGTGGACGAGGCTGCGGACGCCGGGCCAGCTCGGGCAGCAGCCGGCCGAGCGAGCGCGAGCGCCTCCTGCGCTGGCTCCGGTGCCGAACTGGCGGCGGGCGGCGCTCAGCCGCGGTCGCAGCCTCTTCTTCCCAGCCGGGAGCGCGAGATCCGCGCCCTCCGCCGCGCGTCAGCCGCGGCTCTCCGCGTCTCCCTCCCCAGCCCCTCCGCCCGGCCACCCGGAGTGCAGGCGCCCTCCCGCCAGCCGCTGGGTCCCCCGGAGGCAGGTGGGTGCTCCCGGAGCCTCGGCGTGTTTCTAAAGCTCGCGTCTGGGCTGCGCGGACGCCGATGGGCGAGGGGACGCGGGAGACCGTGCGTGCGGCCGCGCGAGGTACGCGAGAGCACCGACTGCCAGCGCTCGGCCGGCTGGGAACTAGGGGCGCGTGGGTGGGGAGGCGCCTCGGGAGGGACCGGCGGAGAGGAGGGAGCAGAGAGAGCACGGAGGAATCGGGAAGGAGCGGGAAGGAACTCGGGACTGAGAGTCGCGGGGGTGCGGGCGAGGGCTGTGGCCCGGGCCCAGGGTGGCGTGGCCCCCGGGCGCCGGCGGGGCGCGGCGGGGCGGGGGAGTCGGGACCGCGAGCCGGCTTCGAGCGCGCCCCGCGGCCGCGAGCGGCCGCCCGCATGTGCATCGGACCGACGGGTCTTTAGCCTTATCTACCGTTTATCTTATCGGCGAGTTTCGTTTCTCGGTGTAGTTTTAATCCCCTGCTCCCCTTCCCCTCCCCCGGCCCGCTCCCTTCCCTCCCTCTTCCCTCGCCCGCTGCTCCCTCCCACCCTTTCCCCCTCCTTCGCCCTCCCCTCGCCGGCACCGGAGTGACAGGCGCGGGGCCCTCCTCGCCGGAGCTCGGGGCTCCGGCGCTGGCGAATCACAGAGTGGTGGAATCTATTGCCTTTGTCTGACAAGTCATCCATCTCCCGGCGCGGGAGGAGGAGGGGGTCTGGAGGGGGCTTTGCAGCTTTTAGAGAGACACGCACCGGGAGCCGAGGCTCCAGTCTCCGGCCGGCCTCCTCGCAGCCGCAACCCACCTGGGGACAGCCCGCTGCAGCCGGCGCCGCTCGGCTCCCTCCCTTCTCGTCGGCCCCTCCGCCGCGGCGGCGAGCGACGGCCTTTCCCGGGGGCGGGGGCCCGGCTCGCGCGCTCTCCTCCCGGGGGCGCCCGCTCGGACATCCCGAGGATTGCTACTTCTCTGCCAACTTCGCCAACTCAGCGGCACTTGGAGAGACCCAGCTCCCCACCCGGCGCCCTCGGGCCGGCTCCGGGCCTCGCCCTTTCTGAACGCTGCCTCTTGGATGACCGGGCTCCTGGGGAACTGAGCGAGCCGCCTCCCCCGCGCAGCCTCAGCTCTGGCCGCAGCTGCGGCGTGCGCCATGCGCCCCCAGGTTCCCCCCGCCCGGCCCGCCGCCCCAGGACCATCCCGCTGACCGCCGGGCCCTGCGCCCCGACGGTGGGAAGTTGCGGCAGCTACGGTTGCAAGCGCCGGCCGGCCCGGGAGGAGTCCCCGCGGGGACCGCCGAGCCGTGCCCCCCACCCCCGCGCGCCCCGCCGCCGCCGGGCGCCCTCTCACCCCACCCCCACCGTCCTTCCCTTTTCTCTTCAAGTCCTGAAGTTGAGTTTGAGAGGCGACACGGCGGCGGCGGCCGCGCTGCTCCCGCTCCTCTGCCTCCCCATGGATATGCACTGCAAAGCAGATCCCTTCTCCGCGATGCACCGTGAGTACCGGCGCCCGGCTTCTGTGGCTCCAGGCTCGCGTTCCCTGCCCTGTCCTGTCCCGCCCGGCCGGCCCTGGCCCTCAGCGCTCAGCTCCCACCTTGGAGGCCACGTTGGCCTCCCCCCCCGCCCCCCTTTCATTCTACCTCTTTCCTTCATTTCTCGGTGTTTCTAAAAGTCTCCAGTTTCCCTCTCCCTTCTGTCACCCATACTTCTCCCTCTACCTGCCTTCCTGCCTCCCCTGATGCACATCACGTACCTTTCTTCCTTCCTGCCTTCCTTCCTTCCGCCTGCTCCTTCTTAAGCCTTGGAGCCTCAGCCCCTGGCCCTGGCTCCTCCACCCTACTCTCTGGTCACCCCCTTGCTCTGGAGTGCAGGCTAAGGGGGATGCAGTTTTCAGGGCTTTGTGTTGTGTTTTCTCTATCTTCTCTCTCTTTCTGCTCGCCTCCCCTCCTCCCTCTCCTCTTCTCATCCTTGCTCAAAGTTAGAATATGATTGTCCAGGAGACACCTAGCATGGTCAGCTTCAGTTGCAGGACAATCAGGCATGTGGGGCGTGGGGTGCTCCCTTCTGACCCTCAGCTCCCAGTATCTGCTGGCCCTGCCAGCCCAGCCAAGACTTCTCATGGGCTGGTTTGAAAGACTTCGTTTCTTCCTACCTCTTTTTCCCCTTATCTTTGAGTTGGAAGTCCAAGCGCAGGGCATGGTGGTCATCTTTCTCCACCCCTCCCTGGTAAATGCTCTAAAAACAAAGAGGGGTTCCGAGGAGAAATCTAAGTCAGCGAGGGCTGGAGTGGAGGACCCCTGGGCAGGTGACCCCTGGGCAGAGCAAAGCTCCTTCCAGTTCTGGAGGCCCCTGGCTGGCCTCGCACTCCCCGGTGATGATGAGCCAGCCTGTGGCCTGGCTGGGGGTAGGCAAAGAGGGAGAAAATGAGGGGAAGGAACAAAAGGAAGGCAAATGCCAAAGGTAAGGGGAAAGGAGAGAGAAATCAGAACAAGGGGAAGGAATTAAGATGACGACTCAGAAAGGATGCTGCAGAAAGAAGAGAGGAGAGAAAATAAATGAAAAATAGAAAAAGAGGGATTACGTTCATGAAATTCGAATTTAGCTAATTCATGGCATGTATAACAATTCTAAGAATTTTGGGGGGCAGGGTTTACTTGAAAAGATAAGAAGAAAACTTCCTCGCTGTAGATTAATAATTAAGGGTGATTTGTAACTTTTCACAGGAAACTTTTTAGCCCGGGTTTGGATCTGTGCTTCCGCAGGAGTCGAGGAGGGAGAGCTCTGGTGTTCGCTAACTGTACATTTAGCTTTACAGGGGGAGCTTTAAAAATGCTCCTGGGATAAAATACATTTCCCTAAATAATTTCCAAGCACAGGAGATCCCGGCCAGGGGCCTCAGGTCTGCGCCAACCGAGCTGGCGGGCTCCTGTCTGGAGAAGTGGAGCCGGGACCTCCGCTGCGTCCCGGCCCCGCCGGCTTCCGGCCCGCCGCCTCTGCGCTCGCACTCCGCTCTTGCCGATTCGCGGGGGAGCCGCGGGTCGCAGCCATCCTCCGGACGGCACGCTGAGACCCACAGGGCAGCGAGGAGAGCTGCAGGGAGTCAGCCGCAGGAAGGCAGAGAATCTCGGCGTGCACCCGCGCTGGCGGCCCGACCCGCGAGCATCCGCAGCCCGAGTCGCGCCCGCGGCGGTGGCGCATTCCAGGCCTGCCTCCGCGGCGGCTCTCGGCCCCCAGCCCTGGACTCCAGCGGCGCCCCCTTCGCATCCCCACCCCTTAGATTGGGGCCGAGGGGCCGGGCCGGGAGCCCGGGGAGGCTGAATTATTCATCTTTAATCTGCCCGCAGCTGCCGCCTTTTCATACCGGTAACGCGAGTTCTCCCGGGGCCTAAATTATTAATGGTCAGGCTTGGACTTGGAGGTGGGGGTGAGGAGTGGGGCTAGAGGCAGGGAGACAGGCTGGGGTGGGGGTGTAAACGAAGGGGTTCCGGCCTCCTTTGACCTCCAGATCGGAGGCCTCTCCCCAAGGGTTTCCCTTGCCCTTCCTCCCGCTCCCGGAAAAGGGAAAGGGAAGAAAGCAGCGGGTGCAGCTCTTCCCGCTTTCGCCGTACGTGGTGGGAGGACAGTAGGGCAGGGCTGCGGATTATGGGCCGCTTGGCCGGTGGCAGCTGGAAGTCGAAGCTCTTGGAATGCCTTTGTGCGTTGATGGCTGGGGTGCAGGATTTCTACTGTGCCGCAGGCCACCGAGAAGGGGGAGGGGGCAACGCCCTCAGACCTGGCACCTGGTGACCACCTTGGCTCCGAGCTTGGTGGCCAGCTCTGGAGTCCGCTTGGAAGCCCAGTGCCCTGCGCCTGGTCAGGACAGCAGTGCCCTTGCACCGCCACCTCCCGGGCAGGCTGCTGCTGAGTCCTGGGAGGTCCTGGCCACTGCCTCTTGCTGGCTGCAAGGCCCCAGCAGGCCCCCAGCCCCCGGGGCAACCTGGGCTAGGTGGGCCCCAAACCTGGCTCAGCGCGGGCGGGAGAGCGCAGGCAGCCGCTGCTCTCTGGCTGCTCCCCTGTCTGGGTGCTCTCTGCTCCCTCTCGGGCTTGCAACTGGCTCTGGGACCTGCCTCCTCCACCTGGCCAGGGAAGTGAAGGGAAAGGTGCCCTAAAGACAGAACCTGAAGACAGAAAACATAAAGGGAAGGAAAACTCCCCATCAAGAAAACAAAACGAAAGCACAGGGAAAGCATAAGGAAACTCCAAACCTGATTCAAAAGAAAAAGAAATGCAAGGGAGGTAGGGAGCAAAAGAAGGGCTCTCGGGGACTTAGCCCCGCTCAGAGCCCTGAAATACAGTCCGTCAGTGCAGAGCCCCCCCAAATCATCCACCTCCAAGCCCTCGCCACCTGCCGCCTGCACCGGGGCTCCCCTTGCCTGCGGCTCAGGCGGGATCAGCACTGGCTGCCCCTCTGCCAGCCCCTTCCTTTCCTTGTTCTCACTTTCTCTCCCAATGGCATGGATTCCCTTTGCTGTTTTTAACAACCCCCTCTTCTCCCACACCTTATTTCTCCATTCCTCCCTTCCCTTCGCTTTCCCCATGCATCTTTCTGGTCTAGAGCCTCGCTCTCTCCCTGCTTTCTGTCCAGCGTCTGCGTCCGTCTCCACAGCAGGTACAGGGGCGGGTTCTGACCCAGTCCTGCGCTGTGGGCTGTGGTCGCAGCGGGCCACGGGCCACCGTTCTCCCTGAATTCGGGAACAAACCTTCCCACCCTGCCTGCTCCCTTCACACGTCCTGGGCCCTGGACCCTGACTAATGGCCGGTCCCTGCTGTGTGTGGGGTGTTGTGTTTTTTTCTTGTCTCTCCCCAGCAGGGCACGGGGGTGTGAACCAGCTCGGGGGGGTGTTTGTGAACGGCCGGCCCCTGCCCGATGTGGTGAGGCAGCGCATCGTGGAGCTGGCCCACCAGGGCGTGCGGCCCTGCGACATCTCTAGGCAGCTGCGGGTCAGCCACGGCTGTGTCAGCAAGATCCTGGGCAGGTGAGGGTCCCAGAGCCGCCCCTGGGGACGCCCTGCCTCCTCCCTGGCCAGCGGGGTCTCCAGTCCCAGGGCTCCGCTAAACGTTGAGGACTGCAACGAAAAAGGGACATCTCTGACTTGGGGGTATCTGGAGAGCTGCTCCTTTTGGAGAGGGCACCCAGTTGGTAGGGGGCAGGAGCAAGAGTGAGGCAGGGTTCGCCAGCACCCCTTCTGCTCCAGGGTGAGCGGGAGAGGCAGTCTTAAGGAAGGGGGAGTCACCTCCTCTGGCAGAGTTCATTGGAACTAGGGTGTTGGAGGAATAGGGTGGGCAGTGAAAACAGGTCCCAAGAGGAGAAAAACCAGCCCTGGGAGGCAGAAGGAGCTCTGTGCTCAGGGGGACAGGGCTGGGGCTTCTGCGTCTGCCCTGGGCTGGCAGGGGCTGCTGGTGCTTCTGCCTGCATACCTCCAGGGGGAGGATGGGCTTTCACACCAGGCTCACCTGTTGGGGGGGTGGTTTGATCACCTCTCAGGAGGAACTTCCCCTTTGTCCTCCGCTCCCCCACCCTCCGTGGCACACCCCTGGCCCTGGCCGAGCGCCCTCTGGAAGGCGGCTCAGTCACGCTGGGCATTTTCCCTCCGTGCTGCTGCTGCCTCTGGCGGGAGAGCGGCTCAGCGACTCCAGGGCCTGCAGCCCCCCTGCCGCTGCCACCGCTGCTTCTCGCTGACCCCGCCGGCCCTCCCGGCGCAGGTACTACGAGACTGGCAGCATCAAGCCTGGAGTGATCGGAGGCTCAAAGCCCAAAGTAGCGACGCCCAAAGTGGTGGACAAGATTGCTGAATACAAGCGACAGAACCCGACCATGTTTGCCTGGGAGATCCGAGACCGGCTCCTGGCAGAGGGCATCTGCGACAACGACACAGTGCCCAGCGTCTCCTCCATCAACAGGTGAGTAAGCTGCCTGGTCTGCAGGGCAGAATCCAGCCCCAGCTCCTGGGCGTGGGGGTGTTTCTCGGCACTGGTGGGTCTCAGTTTTCTCTCTAACCTCTATCCTTCCTCCCTCTCCTGTTCCAAAATCCTTTGGGCAGGGAGCAGCATAGAGATAGATAGACATACAGACAGACATACAGACAGACAGGGCAGATTCCAGCTTGGGGCTGGGTATTCCCTGCCAGGCTTCTCCCGGCAGCATCCTGGAAATGAATCCAAGTGTTTGTGGTAATTAAGACTCCAAGATTATGCGCCTCGGTATCTAGAGACAATCACAGCCCACAGCCGAAGCCTTTAAAATGACCAGTGTCTATTCACTGCCTCCAAACAGGCTTCCCTTTCTAAAGGCATGCTCCCTTCCCCAGGGGCAGCCCTCGTGCTGGCTCCTCCACTCAGCCTGCCAGTTCCCACAAAACTCCCTCCCAGCAGCCAGGGCCTTGCTGTCCAGGGCTGCGCACATCTCCGGCCTGTGTGCGTGGGTGGCCACCCCTGTAGATGACCAGCAGCCAGCAGTTGGCAGGGAGTTGAGGAGCCGGACAAGGAAAGGGATGCCAGGCAGGGAGGGACAGCTCTTGACCTGAGCCTGAGCCTTAGGTGATGCCTCCAAGCCCTGCTGGTGCCTGCGCCTGCCCTAAGTCAGCGCTGACAGCAGGTTCAGCGCATGGAGTGACACAGGCTGCAGTCAGCTTGGCACAGAGGAGCACAGAATAGCCCCCAACTCCCAGGCCACTCTGCGTGCTGGCTGGGGGCACGCGCACACTCCATGCAGGAGGTGCGTGGGCTTCCCTGCCATGGGAACAGCACACGAACACCGCAGTAGGAACCAGGACCCAGGCTCTTTGGCCATCACAGAACTATGCGACCCTGTGTGAGCTCCAGAGAGCCTTAGCCAGTCTTTCACGCCCTGCCCCCCATTTAAGGCAAACCCCCAAATGAGAAGAAGGCTGAAGGTTTCCTACCTTTGTTACTCTCGCCACTCTCCATAGGCTCCTTAACAGGACAGCTAGTAATTCAGGTGGTGCTTTCTTCCGAAACTGGCATCGTGTGTCAGGGTTTGGGTTTTTGGTGTTTTTTTTTTTTTTTAGTATTTTGCAAATGACGTGGAATTATCCCAAATCATCCTGAAAACAGCAGGTAAAATTAGCTGGTAGAATGTACCTTGGCTAAAGAAGATTCCCTCTGCCACACTTGTGCTGTAACGTACTGCAAGGCGACCCCAGAAATTATCCCAGTGTGTGCCATCTGTATTAAAATGGTTATTCAGTTATGAACAGGGTAACATAATACTGATCAGCTAATTATACACCCTCCGAAAACCCTCCAGCTCCCTGGGCCTGGCTCAGCCAGGTAGTGAAAGCATAGCCATTTGACATTCAGACACCTTCCCAAGGAGCTGGAGAAAGATGCAGGGTTATTTGGAAGAGGAAAGAGTCTTTTGCATTTAAAAGCCAGCCTGGGAAGCTGGGAAAGCTTTGGGGCAGGAGTGTTGGTGAGGACAGGGAAGGGGACAAATGATTTGTTTTCTGAGTCATTCAGAAATAGGGGCTCTGCTGGCTGCTGGTCCTGGCAGTGAGTTGGAACTGAGGTCTTGGGAGCACAGCAGACTGGCTGTAATGGTGCTGGGACTGGGTGCTGGTGTTCTGCAGAGGAAAAATAGGAAAAGAAAATAAGGTGTGTGTGTGTGTGAAAGTCCCTTTTTTTGCTTCCCCTTATGGCTGGAGTGTTAGAACAATCAATGTGGTGGCTTCACCCCTAGCCCAGCACCCTGTTTAGCATCTCTTGTCTCCCACTTTCCCAGTATATACCCCTCACTGCCTGAGATGTTTTTGGAAACTGGCTGTGCAAAAGTTGGGGATGTTCTCATCCCAAAAAGTCACAGAAAGCAGGAGACAGGCAACTCAAGATCGAGCGTCAGCAGCCTCAAGTTGCACCCAGCAGAACTGGGAGAATGTAGGGAAATGACCCCTGAGAGGGTGAGAGTGGGGGAGAGTGAACCTCCACTTGACAGCTCTGACAATCGCAGAATGTGCTCAACTTGAAAGAGCACGAAGGCTTCCTTTGGCTGTGCAGAAACAGCCCTCTGTGGGCAGGTGTTGCTGGAGATGGGGAGGAAGTGGGAGGAGAGGAACAGGGAGGCCACCGGCCGCTCGGGCAGTCTGCCCTGGGTCTGCCGCCTGCTTTCTGGCTTGCTTTGCCAGCTAGGAGCAGGCAGGTTTTCTTGATTTCACTTTGAGACTGAAATCTACCTTGTTCTTATTTTGGAAAAAATGCCAGGGGCTTCCCTGTCTGCTGCTGAGTTGGGACTGGGGGTGGGAGTGTTGCAATTGGGCACACAC
This sequence comes from Galemys pyrenaicus, assembly GCA_019455555.1. Lineage (NCBI taxonomy): Eukaryota > Metazoa > Chordata > Mammalia > Eulipotyphla > Talpidae > Galemys > Galemys pyrenaicus. The sequence goes on along the minus strand of JAGFMF010011406.1, from coordinate 2,572,121 downwards.
CCTTAGCTGCACACCTCGGTGCTTTGCTCTGAAGGGGAATGTTTAGCTGAGATGCCTTGTTTCACCCTAAAGTCTAATAAAGACTGGGTGTTTCTGCGGATGCTGGCGATGTCGGGAACTGCAAATTCTCACTTGCTGTAGGAAGAGCTTGGAGGTTTTCCTCTGCAGAAAGCAAGGTGCGCAGGGCACTGGGCGGTTCTTGAGTTGAGAGCGTTAGTGTTGAACTGCCTGCTTGTGCTGGATACTTACCACTGCCGTGAGGCATGGTGTATGTGTGTGTTGGGAGTGCGGGGATAGCTGGCAAGGAAGTTCAAACGTGCTTACCCACCTGAGCCAGATCAGAAGGTTTTTCATCTTCTCCCCAAAACAGATGCTGTCGCCGCACTTTGAAATATGTTGCCATGGTTATGAACTGAATCGCTTTTTATGCTTTAAAACTGGTTTTGCCTTTCTCTGACCCCGTCGCGATAAAGGCTCAAGCATCCAGCACACACTTCCCTCTTGGCAAACCCTCATAGAAATGCCCCTGAGCTAGGAGCGCTGGTCAGGGAGGCCTTCAAAGTTTCTCCCCTTCCCCACACGCCTCTTGAGACCACTGTCAAAAATCTGGAGTGTTGAATGGATTGCTTAGCGTGTGGAATCCCTCTGACTCATTCTCCATATTGGGTTACTGACCGCTGAGCGTGGACTGGCCAGCTCCTGGGCTTGCTTGCTGTCACCATAGAAGGCGGGTATTTATAAACTGGTGACTTGGGGCTGAACCCTAGTGTGGGAAGTGCCTGGAGGGGGAAGGCATGAAGGGGGAGCCATGCCCCTGAAAGGCAGGACGCTTCACCTAGTTATATGGCTGAGCAGCTGACTAGCAAGAGGAGTTTCCTGATTATATGCCAAAGTCTTTGCGTTTGGCTGTTGCTTTGGGCAGGGAATCCAGCTCCCCTGGAAGAGTGGGCAGATACTCCAGAGAGGTTCGGGCTGCTAAAGATTCCCTGAGGGTGCTGTCTTGGAATGAGCTGACAATAAGTCCATGACTCTTAACTTTTGCAGCCTGCCCTACACTCTTTGGGCACTCCTGCCCCAAGATCTTTAGAGTGGACTCTTCCAGAGTCAGTTTCTCACTCATCAGTTGCTTCACACACTCTCATCTAGCCTATTTGGTTCTGAGTGAGCACACTCACTCTCCTAGTGAAGCCACACTGACTTTCGGAAGGTTACAGCCCCAGTGCTGTGTCAAGGAAAACATCCTGTGCCACTTACAGGTCTTCGTTCTTCACCAGAGGCCTGGCAGGGGGGTGGCGCTGGTCTACCAGCTATCTATTCAATGGCCTTTCCAAGCCACTTAGCCAGGGAAATGCTGAAGACTTGTTCAGGGCTGGAGTCAGTACTTCCCTCTCTGAAAGGTAGGTTCTAGAACACTGCACACTGGACTGTTGGCCCTGGCCTGCCATAAAAGCAGGCCCAAGGGGCAGCACTACCTGCCATATCTACACACCCTGGCAACTGTCTGGTGGCCAGGGCTTCTTGGCTCATGGCAAAGAGCAAAGGCAAGTTGGTGGGCTAACATCCCATAGAGGAACGGGAATGGGAGCAATAAAAACAGAGAACTTGCCTTCAGTGGCCCTGGGCCTAGTAGATCAGGTCACAAGTAGCAGGCCAGCAGCATGCCAGTTTCTGAGAAATCTTGCTTACCTGTCCTCCAAGAGGGTGACTTGCTGCCAAGGTTGCGCATCATTAGAACTGCATGTGAAATAGGCATGACTGTTGGTTTTCTTACTGCTTAAAATGAACTGGAGTTGGCTGCCTGAAAGCCCATTTTTGTTCCCTAAGTTACTTTAGACAGCCCGTCTTGGCCAGCAGTCACGTTGTTTCCTTGTTGACTGGCTCAGAGAGGGCCACCAAAATGACCGTCAGGTGAGAACAGCAATGACTTGATTACCCTGAGTTCTTAGCTGAGCTAACAACTCTTGAGGAAGAAAGGAGAGACCGTCCCTAATGAGAGCTCCCAGTGGATTTTGAAGAGTTGGTGCAAAGAAAAAGAGGGAGACCTTAAATGAATGAATGAATGAATAAATAAATAGTGTCCCAATTCTTCTGAGAACTCAATAAAACAATCCTATCAAATATGAAGAGGCATAAATCTTGTGTCTGCACAGGTAACCCACTCAATTGCTTTTATTATCGCTCAGGCTGCCTCCATTTATTACCGTCCATAGCCTGGGCAAAGGAGGTTGCATGGAGGGTGGTCTCCAGTGCAATCCTACACCCCGAGAGGCAACAATCAACCCATACAGCCAGGGATTTCGATGGGAGCTCAGAAAGGGCCCATCTGTCTGCATGAAAACCAATCAATAACTCTGTAACCAGAGCCCTTGTCACAGGGAAATGGACAACACAACAGTTCAATACAGGGGCCACAGGGGGAATTAGCCAAGTGGAGATGGGGCCAGGCATGAGCAGCCCCTAGAGAAGGGACACGGGGTGCCTAGAGAAGGAAATGCTGGGGAGGGGACAGGCCAAGGAGGGCAATGGCTTGTGTGCCTACAGGCACAGGATGGGGGATTACTATGCAAAGTAGATTCAGGGGATGAGAGGCATTGTTGGAAGTTGGGGTGATAGGGAACAGTGGGAAGGGGCTTGTTCTGATAATATGTGAAATAAGAGATGATGATATGTGCTCATGGACAAGAATAATAGTTTTTGGAAAAAGAGCAGCTATAGTAGTAACTGGTGCAGGAGCTGAATCTGCACCCTCCCCGCTAAGAGCATGCACCTCAAAGAGGGGCTTCTTCTGAGCCCTCATGGGATGGGGTCCAGCTTGCCGGTCTTCTCAGCAAGACTGACGCAGGAACACCTCAGGCAGGGGCCCCATCATGCGTGCAGCTTCCTAGACCTGCAGCTCTGGCCACTCTGTGGCGTTTTCCCCATGACGCTCAGCCTGTCCTTTGCCCTTCCTTGTTGCTGCCTGGATTTGGGGCTTTTACATTAAGAGGAAACTGTGTGGTTGGAAGAATTCCTTTTCCACTTCCCCTTCCTTGGAAGAATGCAGTAAAGGGTACTGGCCTGGCTTGCCAACTCCCTGATCCCGGCAGTCTCTCTCTCTCTCTCTCTTTTTTAAAGATTTATTTATTTATGCATACAAGAACTGGGGTACAGGCCAGAGTTGTGGGGACTGGAAGGATCCACCAGAGAGAGAGCGAGGAACAGAACAGGCAGATTAACTGAAATTCACTGCTGAGGGGAGCAGCGGGCAAGGCAGGAGAGCTCTGCTGCCCCATGTGAGCCACCCCACTGGTGGTGGCAGGGATCGAACTCGTGCTGCAGTGGCTGCGGTTTGTTTCATAGTGCGTTGCTTAACACGCTGTGGCACGAGGGAGGGCCCCCAGCAGTCTCTTATACCACAACCTGTACCCCAACTCCACCCTGCTCCAAGCCAGGTGTCCAGAGTTCAGATTCTAGCAGGGGGAGCAGCCCAGGTACAGTACCCCCGTGCAGCTCAGCAGCCCTAAGAGTCCAGACAGGAGAGGAGGGCTCCTGGCTGGCTGGCAGAATGGGAAAAAGTCTCATCAGCGGGTCCCAAATAACAAGTGAAGTAGAAAACCACCTGGGGTTTCTTGATCTCCCACTAAGCCCGGGGGTTGACATGTTCTTCTGCTGTTGAACAGGTGAGTTGTGTGTGCTGTGTGCATGTGCGATGAAGGTGCAACTGGAATGTATTCGCGGTGGTTTGCAGGCACAGAGGTTGAGCCTTTGGTATGTAGGGACTTGTGTGTGTGTGTGTGCGCGTGTGCACGTGTGCCGGTAGTGCTCTTAGGTGCCCCTGCCCAAGCAGAGCAGAGAGAGAGGCCCGCAGGAGGCGACCTGCAGCCACAGACACCAGCTGGACAGAGTTCTCGGGCCCTGCAGCTCAACCAGGGAGGCCGCCCTTGGCGCCTGGGTAAAGCGACAGCAGTCTTAGGACCAGGCTGGAGCCCTCGTTTCATAATGTGAGCAGCAGGGACCAGAGTTTCCTTCAGTTTTCACGTGCATGTAACACTCCGCAGGCCAGTCAGCCCTGGTAGAAGGCTCTCTGCTGTCTTGCGATGGAGAGCTGCGTCTCCAGCTGTCCATTTCGCTTCAGTACTTGAGTCCCAGCTCAGCTGGCAGGACCAGCCAGGACCGACGGCACACGCAAGCAAAAGATGCTTTCCCAGCGCTCCCGCCAACCCCAGCTGTAGAGTTGCAGAACCAACGGTGGCGCGCACCGGGGAACCTGCCCCTCCAGCAGGAGGCGCTGCGGTGGCGCTGCAGCACCGTCACTGGCAGAGCCTTCCGAGGACCAGGCCCAGACCCAGCCTCCCAATCCTCCCCCCCAGTCCAGGTGCTGGGGAAAGGCAGAAGGAGCTCTGAGAAACACATAGCTGGGAACTGGGGAAGGATGGGAGGTGGGGGGCGTGGAGGCAGGGAGTGGGGTCGTGGGGGAGGTATGCCTGGCGGGGGACCCTCAGGGAGGCTGGGCATCAGGTTGATGTTGGGAGAGTGACAAACAAGAGGAGAATGGCCTGAAACGGAGGTGGAGGAGCAGAGTTCCTGGTAGACCCTGGGGCCTCTCTCCCGGGCGAGGGAAGGGCTACAGAAAGGAGCGGGAGAGACCTGAGGGCTCACAGAAGCGGGCTTCTCTGGTAGCCCAACTTCAGTAGCCACAAAAATAACCTGGCTATTTCTTCTTGTTTTTTTTTTTTTGGGAGAGGATACGATGGTTTGTCTATGCGAGGAGAGAAAGAAACAGAGATTCTAGAGAGAAACAGAGCATTCTAGGGAGGGCAGGTTTATTGTGGGGATAGGGAGGGATGCAGTGCTTCAAAGTGCAGACTGGGAAGAAATGTGTTAGTGGGGGGCTCAGAGAGGTCTGGGGGCTCACAAGCACTGGCTTCCGGGGCTGTGGGGAAGGGCAGCAGGACACAGTGCAGGAAGTGAGACAGTGGAGTGAGCTGGGGCACTCAGGTCCGGCCTGGGGGCAGCACGATGTGGTTTTTAAAAACTCTGCGCTGGCCAAGTAAAACACATCTCCAGGCCTGACTGTTCATGGGCCAGCGGTCTGCAGCCGGACATGCCTTATCTCACATGGTGTGGTGGGGTGTGGAGAGTAGGAGAAAGATGAAGAGGCAGGGAAGGACGTCCCCACTTCCTAGATTTTGCAGACTAGCGTGCCCCCTCCCAGGAGCCTCTTTGCGCTGGACTTCCTCGCTGCTGCCCTGAGCCCTGCCTGAGCTCCTCTGCAGCGAGCTCCCTCTGCAGCAATGCAGGAACAAAGGAGCCAGGGATGGGTGATCCTGGCAGGAGGCTGGGGAGGAACTGAACCTACTTGGTGGGCATAGTGAGGTCGAGAAATCAGAGAGAGGAGGGACTGGGGAGGACTAGGGGGCAGGCGGGTCAGCAGGGAGCACAGAGGCAGCTCCCAGCTTGACCCAATGGGGCAGACCCTGGGGTCCTCGGTCCTGATGCTCCCTCGTGGCCCCAGGGTCTTGACTGAGCTTGTGAAGGAGCCTTGTGGGCAGTACCTGACCTGGAAGGCCACAGAGATGGTCAGAGAGGAGGCCCCATCTCATCCCTTAGCCTGTGACCTTTTGCCCCAGTTCTAGAGCATAAGATGGTACCTGCCCTGTGGCGTACCGGGAGAACTGGTGACTACATGTTGGGCCCACTGTTTGGGAAAGAGATGGGGGCCTGTGGCGTCCAGCGTTCAAGCCCGGGAGGCTGTCTGATGGCGCCCTGGCATACCAGGGAGCACTTGGAAGGAGTCAGTCTTGTTGAACTGGGCACTGGCGGCTTCCTATTCAGCAGGTTTCTGGCTGAAGCGATTGTCTGCTTCCAGAAGCGCGTCCTGCCATCTCTAGGACCACCTGCCTGTTTGGCATGTTGGCAGGCTCTGTCTGGAGAGCGTGGGGGTGAGGGGACAGTAGCTGTCCGCGGGGGCCGATGGGTGGGGAGGCTGTCGGGAGCACAGAGGGTCCCTGCACACTTTCTCTGTGTGCACGCACGTGTGCAGCTGCCCCGGCGGAGGTGATGGTGTGGGGTGTGATGCAGGGTGGCGGGTGTGCGATGGGCTGCTGGGGAAACTGGTAGCTGCTGCTGGTTATGTGTCTGCTGAGATCCTCAAAGGCACTCTACTCTGCCTCTAGGTAGGGACAGAGGTCAAGCTATTTATCTCCCTTTATCATCTGCAGAGAAGATGCCCCCTCCTTCCACCCTCCTCCCCCTTTCCTGCCATCTCTCTCCTCACCACTCAGGTTAGCTGGTTTGGGTTAGGAGGCCAATCTCAGGAGCCTCTAATCGAGGAGTGAACGGACTTGATGAGATAAGGGCGGCCTCCTTGCAGCGCGGGTTTCATGTTCTGCTCGGTGCCCCTGAAGGGCTGGCACCAGCGTGCAGCCTTCCCGTGGTTGTGGCTGCCTGGCCTCTGGAGAGCCAGGGCGAAGAGGTGCCCTGGGCTCAGGACTCGGGCCCTGATCCCGCCACCTTGGGCCTGGGAGGGCAAGTCTACCAGTCCTGGAGGAGAGAGGAAAAAGGTAGAAAAAGATGGCAGAAGACAGAAGAAAAGTGCCAGGCAGATGTGATTGCATGGCCCAGCTCCTGCTAAGGCCTGGCTTTTGGCCGCAGAAGCGACCAGATGTGTGTGCGTTCGGTAGGGAAGAGGCTCTGAAGCCTTTCAGCCAGTCTGTGGGGCTAAGCCTCCACTCTTTGCAGAGGGTGGAGCGCGGGTCACATCCAGCTCCTCCTGGAAGCCCTATGTACCCCCATGCGTCCGCTGCTGCCCCCTCCCACCCAGCATGCACATCCACCTCTTCCCTAGACTTTCTTCCCCTTAACTTGACTCTGGGGACCAGGCAAATCCTGGCTGCAGGGAGACAGCCTGGAGGCAGTGCAGACTCCTTAGGAGATGACCTCCTAGGGCGGGTACAAAGAAAGTTGAGCAAAATTCATTTCATGGCCAGTGAGTGCTTAGAAAAGGCGATCCCAGTATACGAATGTGATAAATGTTAACTGAGCATTAATCGCATTAAAGAGGGCCCTATAAACTTTTCATTTCTAATTAAATTCGTCCACTGATGCTGCCCAAGCGAGTACTCTAGGCCTTTGTTTATGTGGAAAATTAAAATGCAAATACAATGGGATTTATTTCCAGGAGTGAAGTGATGGGCTGGCCCCTCTGGCTACTGGTCTTCAGGCTTATCAGACCAGGTGACTGCTTCTTTGGCAGTGCTGTGCCCCTTAGGGTACATTTGGCATGAAAGGAGAGGCCAGTGTTCAAGGTCAAAGAGAGTTAGACGTGCGAAGATATGAGATATCCCGGAGAAGGAGAAAATGGCAATAGATGATTCAGAAGCACAGGCTTATCCCGGCTGATTTCCATGCTTCTCATCCAACTCACACCTCTAGGAGAAGAGACACCCCAAATCTTGCTTGTGAATAATGCCCGCGCGAGCCTCCTCTGCAGCTAGGGAGGAAGGGTGTGCGTGGGAGGGAGGACGCGGAGGAAGCAGCCTGCCAGGTCGTGGGCCTGCCCTGGACGGACTGAGCATCCGCCAGCAGGGAGGGCGGGAGCCCAGATTTATCTCCAGCAGGTGGAGGGTCGGTGTTGTCCACATCGTGGTTCGCTGGGCTCTTCATGCCAGTGCCAAGCGGCATTGACACAGGGCAGTGGAGCGTAGAGGCACGGCCGAGGACGCCTGCCTGTACGTAGCCTTCTGCACGTAGGGAGAGCCGGTTCCGCCTAAGAATTAACAAATGTCCCTTGCCAGGAGTCCTTTAGCGCCGTGATCGCTTTGATAAGAGTGGTAACCCTAAGTACCATGGAATGGAACAATCTAAAGGTCCCATTTACTAAGACGTAAATTGAGTGGAGAGGAAAAATCACTTGAAAGATCACCTTGTTTCTCTATGGACAAGGAAGTTGTAGATAGCATTAAAAAGTTCAGAGGGGAAGAAAACGGAGCTAAGGGAGATAATAAAAGGCAGAGCACTAAATCTCAAATAGGGGTGCGCATACAAAGACACAAAACAATTGCACCAAGCTTTGCAAAATCTGCAGCGAGGACGGGTGGTGCTCCGAGATCGCCAAGCGCACAGGCAGGTGCCCGGAGTGGGGAGCACCGTGCAGGGAAGGAGGTGCGTTGGCATGACGTGGGCTCTCTGTGCTGGACGCTGGACTGATCTCTGGGCTCCACCGCACAGAGACCTGGTTGGGGTTCTGCAGACGGACGGGATACAGCCTTCCGAGGTCCTCAAAGGTCTTTAAGCACATGAGTCTCTTGTGGCTTGGATCCATGTCCTAATGGGTCTCCAAGGCAGCAGCCCATTCCTGGAACAGAGTCTGCTTGACTAGTTTTGTCAAATAGCTGCTACTCCTGTCCTCTTTAGACTGTTTTATTCTGGGTTCTTCTTTCCCTCTTTAGTGTTCACTTATGTCCCTAGGAAATGCACGAGCACTTGCTGACAAACAGGCTAATGACTGCAGTGACTCTCAAACATCTGGATGGAAACCAAAACCTCCAGTCAATCATCTGTAAGGGTTGTTAATATGATGCCAAGTATCTGGCGGTTTAGAAACATCTACCCATAATTGGTGGAATTTCTCAGTTTCTATCCAGACAGGGCACCGGCGCTAGCGTTCCTTTTGTAGTGTTTCATTGCACTAGGAGACATCCACTTCCAAAGGAAAATGTCTTAGGAAACAAAGTGTGGCTGGAAAGTGTCTTTGGTGCACTGGGGCTGGCTTCCGGTTTGAAGGGAGGCTGGACTTGGTGCTAACATCAGATGGAGACCTGGTGGTTAAAGCATCTGATATCTGAGAGAGCGCAGCTGATGAACACTTGCCCCTGAAAGTTGCTCAGGAGGGAAAATCACTATCCAGATAACTGTGAGCTAGTGCTAGACCTGGCTTCCTTGAGGGACTCTGCCATCTTAGACGATCGGTGTTTTTAACTGCTACGGCCTTTTATCCACTTACTGTTTTATTCATTCATAAAACTGGTGTTAAGCACCTACTGTGTATTAGGCAATTTATGCAAACCTATGTAGAAAAACATAAGTGAATTTTTGGGGGAAAGGCCAAGTTTGAATCTAACTCCCCTACTCACTTGCTACGGGGTGACAGGTAAATCTCATATCCTGCCTGCACCTCTGCCTGCTCTCTCGTAGGTTCTCATGAGAGTTAAGTGAGTTAATCCACATAAACCTGCTTAGAATTGTGCCCGACAGATATGAAGTTCTCAGTAAACATTAGTTATTATGATGGCGGTAGTAATCATCAAGTATATTTTTCTTGTTTTCTGTCTCTTCAGTGTGTGTGAGTTCTGGCTCATATGTGCATAAACATTGAAGTTTTTTAAAATAAAAGAGCTTTGAGGAACCAAAGGATATTCTATGAATGTAATTGTATATCAGGAAGGCAGTGAGAATTATGGTCTATAGCCCGTAGCCCGTAGCCCGGCTGGTCCTAGGAAGGGGCCTACTCTGTGTTCTTCCAGGAGGGAACCTCTATGACTCAGTTTTCTGACTTGAATTAGTCAGAATTAGTCAAATAATTGCTCCCTTTGTCCACTTTGTCCAAGTGCACAGCGTGTATGTGTGTGTGAAAGAGAGAGAGAGAGGATTTCATATGACTGCACATTCTTTCTCTAGGATGAGTCTACCTGTTGCTTGAGGAGTTGAAGGTTGGCATTCCTGGGCTTCATGGCATTTCCTGGAGTGTGGTTTCCTGGAGTGTGCATTTTGTGTTTCTTTTGAAGAAAAAATGAAGCAGTCATGGGAGACAATTCTTATTTGAGGGGTTTGACAGGTGCCTTCGATTCTGAAATGTCATCAGGGGCAAAGGAAAGGGAGGTGAACAGAAAGAGGAGGGGAAGAAAGGACAGAAAATGGAGATAAGAGAGGAAGAGGAAAGAGGAAAGGAAGAAGCAAGTGAATATTTGACAGATTCAAGCCATGTCTGTTCACTGTTGTTCCTCATAGCTGGGTATTTCAGAAGAGCACAGAAACTGATAATCACTGCAGTTATTTCCACTGCTCAGGGATAAAGGATTTTAAGAGAAAAATTCTACTTCAAGCTTAATGTGCTCAGTGCCATAGCTCAAAGTAATGGGGCAACTGAAAGGTCTCCTGTTTACTCTGTGCCAACAAGAGCAAAGGTACAAACCGAAGTTTCCCAAATGCACAGTGATGGATCCTGCTTCCCCATCCTTGTGGGAGATCCCGCGGAATGAGTCCCATGTTCTCTCTGTCCCTTTGGCCTAGTCCGGTAACCCAAGTTCAGGTTCAATGAACTTCATAAAATTCACACACTTCAAATTGTGAATACGAAGTGAATGTTAAGATATCCACTTCTGATTCCTTTCTCTCCCCTTCCCTAGTTCCCAATTACAACTAACTTCCTCTATTCCTTATTTACACCTATCAGCTGGTAAAGGTCCTGTTTGTTCTTTTTTCAATTTTGTTAAGTTCATTAATATTTTTATTAATGAAGTATCATAGTTTTATATTCTTGTTTACATTTGACAATACAGGAATTCTCCCCTCGGATGTGGTCACCATAGCTCTCCCACCCATAGTCAAAGCACCCGTAGTCCTTGCCAGGGTAGTTTTTTTAAATGAATATTTTAAATGAAGTAAATTTGAATCATGAGAACTCAATCATCCTCCAAATTTTTTTGGTAAGTGTCAGATGTATAAAGCTCTCCATGTTTTTGGCATATGTGCACCACCCAGGACTGGAGGAAACGCTCAGCAGGGAACGGGCTGGGGTGAATTCTGTCAACCCCCAGCCCCTGTCACTGTCCGAATGTCCAAAGGGCCAAGGAGAAAACCACCCCTCACTCCATGAACATGACTGCAGTTTTTATACTTGTCTACTTAAATCATACACACACACACACACACACACACACGCCCTGACTTATCTTAGGATTTTATATATCCTAACATGTATACAGGTTTGCACACATGGTTGGCCAATCTTATGACTGCTTCATTGGTAAGTCCTTATATTCATGATAATAATAATAGCTAACAAGTGTTTGCTGCACTGTTATAAGCATGTTGCATGTATTAATTGATTTAAGCCTCATAAATGAGTCCATAGGGCTTTATAGGATTGTTTATAGATGAGGTAACTGGAGTATAGAGAAGTTAAATAACTTGTTCAGGTCATAGACTAAGTAGCAGAACTAGGACTTGAGCCCATGCAACTGGCTCTGAAATCCCTGTTCATTCCACTACACCGTATTTCATGCCAACTTTGGAGCAAAGAAAGTATAGGCGTGCATAATCTCGTGGGAGCTCCATATGTGTTGCAGTCACGTGAGCAGAGAACATTCATGCACTTATCAGAACAAAGACCCTGTGCTCTAGTAGAACATCATGCCTGGCACGTGTTCCTATACTCTTCCAAAGTATGCAGTCACATCCTCTGGGGATTCTGGGAAGGAAGAAGGCGCCAATGCCCAGAGCCAGAGCAGAACAGATTGTGGATTCTTAGAACTAGACTTCATGTCGTTTTTCCGTTGGGATTGGGGGGTTACTCCCATCCATCTTCCTGCTGCCCACTGCTGATCTAAGGTCTCTGTAGGTGTAGGTTTGGCCAAGGGGCTTGACTCCAAGAGCCGCTTGCTTCCAAGAGGACTAGAACCTTCCTTGCATTTGGTTATGAAGAAGTGATTTGTCCTGCCTCTCTAGAATCTTCCTTCTGGAAAGGGGCAGTTCAAATGATTTTTAGCTAAAAATCAGGATGGGCGCACTTACCCACAAGCATACAGAAACAGCAATTACCAAATAACGCACCACCACCCAGATCTAACATCATTACTCAACTCAGATCACCAAGGCGACACCCATTAACCTAATCTCTGAGACACACATTATGAAAAAAAAGATGCTGATATGATCAACGAACATAATTCAAATCAGAAACACAGACATTGCCACCAAACAATACTCAAATTCCTCCAACTCAGTGTTACACAAAGTGCAGTCACCTCGATACAATATACAATACCACAAAACACTAAGTAACGAGCCTGAAGCCAGCTCTCCAATGCGCTGGGGCACAGCGCAATGCACGGTAACACCAACACAATTCAAACTCCCCACCCACTGGCACACCCGTGCACAAAGGCTGAAATCATGCCGCCACCTGACCCATCTTAACACTGGCCACACACACAGAGCTGGGCCTATAGTGCAAGAACTGACACTTGTGCAGACCCAGCAGGAAACAGTCACAGCATCAGCTTCCTCAAGCCCTGTGCACGCCTGATCCCCAAGCACAGTGCAGCCTGTCAGAAAGCAGCAGCACCATCTATTTCTGCAGCAGGTGGAAGTGTCCAGACCATCCACCTCCAATAAGGCCTCCGGGCTCTTGTTGCTAGTAAGAGAATAAACTATCCCCTGAGCCTGCTTTCTGACACAGGACAAATCAGCTCTCTCCTGGTTGGGGTTTAATAAGACTTCACTGTTACTGAAAATGACAGAGCTCCAGGGTTGGAGGAAAAGTGGGGGTGGTGTGGAGGGGGCTCTCCAAGCTGGGTGCAGGAATTCCCCTTCCTCGCCCAGCCCTGCCTGCTGTGGCCATTCCAGAGCCGAAGCCCTCTTGCTGGGTGTTCACTGAGTATCGATTCAGTCTGCAAGCAATTTTAATATTTCTTCAGGGACTTTCCAGCAACAGCACAAGTCATTAATTCACCCTCCCAAATTGCTTATTCAATAGCAGGAACATGGCTCCTGAATAAAGTCCCAGAATTTATGTGACTTGCACGAGTCAGGAGGTCAAACAACTGTTATGGAGCGAAGTTAAAAATCCAAATAAAATATTGACACTTTTTGGGGGAGGGGGAAGGGGGAAAGTAAAGGTATTTAAAATAGGTTTTTGTTGCAATGCCCCCAGGATAAAGAATGGAAGGAGACTGAAGACAAGTTGGAGTTTATAAAATCGATGGAATTTATTGCACATCTACTTGGCATTTAATAATTCTCTCATTTCCACCTCCCCCCACCCCCATCCCATCCTGGCTATGGACAGAAAGATACACAGGTATACAAATGCACATTTATGCACATCAATATTGTGCATGGACCAATATTAATTCACCGTTGTGATGTGAGCATCTCAAAACCCCTGGAAAGGGAGCAGTGGTGAGTGTGGAGTCACGTATGGCTGTGACTTACATTTGCGATAGAAATGAGGATAAGTGGGCAGAAATTCATGAAGTAGGTTTTGATAAACATATCCAATACTATAGATCTTGTATCAGTACATTAAAGCAATATGCATATAAAGATGCACTAATCATACAAACAGTTTCTAGAAACATAGAAACTGAGAAACATCTTTTTTCAGATTCCACACAGTCATGTATGTACATGAGTTGGAAACTAGATGCGCGCGCGCACACACACACACACACACACACAGAATTTGGAAAATCTACCCCCCGAACCTACCAGTGCAGATAAAATACACTAAAATCTTAGCCACTTAACCTAAAATTGTGGTTGGTTTGTAACACAAACATGGTGCTTACAGCTTTAACCGTGGCCCACGTATGGAAGAGGGTGAACATGTTCAGAATCACAGCCACCTGCAGTCTCTGGTAGCTGTCTACTTATGTATTTGCTCAGTTGTCCAGATCAGGGATGTGAAGAGACAGAAGAAAAATTTTGTTTGTGCTCAAATAGTTACTAAATGCGAAGAAACAGTCATATCGGTGCTTCCAGAGGAGGTGGCGTGGTTCAGCGTACAGACGGTCACATCACAGGCCTAGATCCAAGGTCTGGCTCCATGGCTATTTAGCACATGGCCTTGGAAAAGTTGCTTGGCCTCTGTGATCTCTTTGGTGATATAGGGAACATGCCTGTTTGATAGAGTGGTAGTTAGGATTTGAATGAGAAAAATGTATTTGAATGAGAAAAATTCCTATCATATGCTGAATATGAAATAAATGATAGTTATTACTTTCACTGTTATTTTGTCAATATTTAGCTCTTTTATTCAGGCCCTGCCTCTTGGAGAGTCTACCCTCTGTTCTTTAGAGACTGACTTATTCTACCCCGTGAATAGCAGGATGGGTTCTGCAGTTGGGCTCCCAGGTTTAAATCCTGGCTCTGCCATTTATTGCTGTGTGACTTTCAGTAAGTTCTTTAACCTCTCTGAACCTCAACTCTATGTCTATAGACTAGGGATAATAATCTCCACAAGAAGTTGTGCGAAACAATTTAAATGAGCCACATAAAGTGCTTAGCACAATGCCTGGTACACATATTAGCTCACTATGTCCCTCTAAGATTATGTTGTTGTTACTATTAATCATAATCATGACACTCATTATTCCACAAACAGTTTTCAAGTATTTACATTATGCCAGGCACTGTTGCTAGGTGCTGGAAGTACAATGGTGAGGGAAAACAGGCATGACATCTGCCCTCGTGGAGCTCAGAGTCAATGAGGTACTCATGGGAATTGAGTAAGCGAAAGAACAAGACCCTTAGGGGAAGAGGGGAACACAGAGAAGTAGATTGCAAAGCCAGGGTGGAACCAGACTGGGAAATATTTTGAAAGCCAGGCTGAGGAATTCTGAATTTATCCTGCAGGTAGTGGGAAGCAATTGTGGGATTTAGCCGCATCACATTCTTTCAGGAGGAAAGTAAGAGAGACCCAAAGGACTGTTTTTGAATACTGGAGTAACTAGGTGAGAGGTGGGTGGGGCTAGAGGCTGGGAGGCCAGGCCATGCACAGGCCCACGCTTCCTCCCGCTTGCCTGCCGAGGGGCATGGGTGTGTCGTGGGGGGGTCGGGTGCACTGGGAGGACTTGGCTCCAGCAATGAGTCAGCAACAGCACCCCTTTCAGCGGTCTTCTGCACAGCCCTCTAGCCTCTGGGCCTCCTAAGTGGGGCCGTGGGGTGGACAGCTGGTGGACCCCAGCTTAGCCTGGAAGCCCTGACAGATGAGGGCAGGGCCAGTGGCGGAGGAGTTAGTCTGGTCACGCTCTGGGCTTGGCATGCGCCGCAGACTGGCTTCCAAATGGTTAGTTAAACACACTGCCCCTTAATTTTTAAACCTATGCATATCTTGAAGTTAAATCAGTCCATATGCTTACATTTATCATATAAACCATCGCTATTGCCCCCTCGGGCCAGCCCACGGCCCATCTAGCCTGGTAAATCGTGTCTGGCCTGGGCTCCCAGGACACGTGGCGGAGAGGGTAGAGCCCTCGGTGCCGCTCTGAGGAGGCTGGATGCAGGATGTGCCTGGGATGGAAGGAAGCCCGAGCCTCGCCCTGGAAGGCACCAAAAACTAGTTGGAAATTGTTTTTGTTTTCAACCTGTACTTTAATTTGCGCAGAGGAACCGATCGCTGCTGGAAGTTTGGTTACTGTGTCGGTTGGGTTCGGGCCAGAAGATGGGGAGAAATGTGGACTGAGGGAAGGACGAGTAATAAACTCACTGAGTTTCTGAACTTACTTTGTCCCAACTCTCTCAAGGACGGTTTCCTCACCCCCTGGCTTGAACTAGTCTTCTCAAATATTAGAGAGTTTAGGCACAATCTTGAGAATATGCTTAGGTACAGATTTGGGGGCTCCACTGCTGTCAGAAATTCTAACCAGATGTCTGAAGTGGGCCCCAGGGGTTGCATTTTAGCATGCATTCTGAGGGATTTCATGCAGGTGGGTCAAGGGCTGTAGCTTGAGGAACCCCTTCTCAAAGTCCTTTGCAGTAGGACCCCATCTCTTAGAGCTCAGTTATGACTTTTGAGAAGGAACCAAAGGAGCAGAGGGTCGTGACACATTTGGGGGAATCCTCTAAACCAGGGACCTTGTATTCCAGCTATATCCTGCCACAGCCAGAGTAGAACGCCTTGCCCAGAGTGCGGGAGAACAGCCTCCTCTCATCAGCGGCTGTTTCCATGCACAGCCCCCCACCTGACATCTGGCCGGCTGTCCAAACCCACACCTGCAGGGCATCTGAGTGGGACTGGGCAGCAACTCTGCACTGCACAAACTGCTAAGCTGGAGTCCGGAAAAACAGAATTTATGCTAAGCTCTTCTGGTCTGCTGGTGGGGAGGGGCAGGGCGCTGGTCCCTGTGGGCTCCTGTAGATGTGCAGTTCTTGGGAGGTACAGCCAGGGGCCTGCAGTTCCTTAAAGTTCTCAGGTGCAGGGAGAGGACAGGAACCATTTTGGGGATAACTAAGAATTGCCCGGATAACGTATGAGCTCTCCTTTGGGGTTCCGTCATGGAAAGTCTCCAGCGTTTGCCTCGGGCTGAGCAGGGACGCGTGCCTGATGCGGGCAGCTCTGGAAGGCGTGAGTTGAAGCAATTACTTTGCACTCATTGGGCAAAACACTCTTTGCTGAAGCAAATATTTCGTCCCCATGAATGCTCCAGTCTATAATACCCGGGCGGCCGGAGTCACTGGCAGAGGGAGCTCCCATCACTCATGGGGCTCGGGGGGCAGTGGGGCCAGCTCTTCTGAAACGCCCTCGGCTCTGGACCTCCTTTGAACTACCAGATCAGGAGAAACTCCCCCGTACCGTAGACGGATTGGTTTCTGCAGAGACTCTACGTGGACAGTCAACCCCAGGACAGTTTAAACCCACAAACATAGGTACACATGTATGTGTGCAGGCTCTTGACTTCTTTCCCCAAAGGCCCTTTAAGCAAAGCAGTGAAATGACCAGTCCTGGCCAGCCAGTCCCACTAGGAAGTGACGTATGTACCCAGGGAGAAAGCGGGGAATTCTGGGCAGCTGAATAGGATTCCCTGGGAACAAGTGTGGAGACCCTGTGTGTCTCATGCTGGCAGCTGCCTCCAGCAGGCGTTACTGCTCTCGCTTCAGAGGGGACCCCCGGAGCTCAAGCAGCCCCCCTCCTTTGTTTCTTAGAACACAACAGGAGTAAGAGCCTAGAAGTAGAATCTAGGAGTTTGGATGCTGGGCTTTTGGACTCTTCTCTCCTGGTGGCAGTATAGCCCAGTGGTTAAGGAGATGGCCCTGGGTTTAGTCCACCTGTCTTCAAATCGCAGACTTTCTATTTATTAAATGGATCGCCTTGGGACGTTATAGATGCCTTATCTGTAAAGTGGGTTGTTGCGAGAATTAAGTCAACTGCTTGTTTGAGGCACTGCGAGTATTGCTAGCACATAGTAAATAGCACCCAATAGTTTTTATTCCCGGAACTTTTGTTTTTGTTTTTTTTTTTAAGATTTATTTTATTTATGCATACAAGCACTGGGGTACAGGCCAGAGGTGTGGGGGGGTGAGAGGATTCACCACAGAGAGCGGGGAGCAGAACAGGCAG
>JAGFMF010011406.1:2505995-2550253 GCA_019455555.1 Galemys pyrenaicus | reverse complement strand
CCCTCCCCAGCCGGCAGCAGGGATCGAACTCGTGCTGCAGTGGCTGCGGTTTGCTTCATAGTGCGTTGCTTAACCCACTGCGCCACCAGGGAGGCCCCTTATTTCCTCTTACTCCCTCACATGCCCCCACCGGCTGGCTGACTGGCCGAGGTGTGAACCTCTAAAATGCTGGGCTCGCTCTGCAACTTCGCCTCCCCTCCCTTCTCCAGCACCTGCTTAGCGTGCCCTCTCTCTGCGCCTCTGTCCCTCATGGCGTCATAGCTGCGTCTGTATTTTCCACTGGGAAAGGACACCTTGAGACCCCGTGGTCTGAACTCTTTGGAGCTGAAGAAACTGAGGTCCTGGAAGAACGAGAAGTTCAAAGCTACGTGGCCACTTACGTGGAGTCAGAAATGGGACTGACCGAAGGCCCCCCGCCCCCATGCAGCCTGGCGCCCTCTCCACTGTCCTCAGCGCCTCTGGTCCCTCATGTTCGGTCCTCTGCTGCTCTGCAGATCAGATTTTACCTCCTCAAGTGACTTCTTTCCCAGCCCCCCTCCCTGGACGGGGGTGGTTCCTACTCCACATCCTTCTGCCTTTAGCTGGTTCCCTTGGGGTTACTTAGCTTTCTCTGGCCATGCCTTCCCTCCCCAACTTCGTTTCCAGCACTGTAAGTCAAGGGCCCTAGCTCTGCTGCCTGCGTGGGTAGTGAGAGCTGGTTAGAGCGGAGTCCGCTCGTGGCTTGTGACTCACCTGGTTGGTTGAGATGAACTTGACTCGCACCTCTCTGGAGGGAGGCAATGCCTTCAGAAAAGTTGCTTCCAAGGGCACCCAGTTAGACCAGCGGTTGAAGGGGCGTATTCCTGCATCCTGGCCCAGGCTGGTCTTCTGCATCACCGAGTCTTGGGTCCTCTGCGTCACTGACAAGCAGTCTGTGCCCAGCCCTGGGATCTCTGCCTTGGTCCCGCACTCATGGGAGCACATGGGGTGGACGGCACCGGACTTTACCTAGGCTGGCAGAGTAGCTGTGACCCAAGTGAGACCTCAGAGGAGGAAGCCGTCAGGCCAGGGAGCCCAGGAGGGACAGAGCTAGGGCTTGCTGAGAGCAGTGCAGACTCAGGGAGGGGGTGTTTGGGGCCTGGCATCCATCATGGAGACCAGTGCTGTGTTGGACCTGGGGCCAAAGGATCCTTCTTAACTCAGCAGTGGGGAAATCTTGCCTCTTCCCTCAACTCTGGAGGATGTCATACAGTCCCGGGAGGGAAGCAAGCTTCAAAATGACCCTTCCCCCAGCCCCCCTCGGTCCTGTTCCCAGGAGGAGCTATGCATGTGGTAAAGGAAGGAGAGACAGCAAAGCACCAGGGCAGCCCCTGCCCCCCAAAAGGAGCAGGACGCTGTGCTTCACTCTGCTGCCCCGTGCCTTGCACCAAAAAACACAAGCTGCAAATTGAATGATGTTCACAGCAGGATGGAATGTAGCCTGCCTCCCCAGATGCTCGCTGCACTAGGCCAGCTCGTAGACCCAGCGGTGGGGGCGTACTCACGCCTTGCAGCAGTCAGGGGTGTAGAGACGGACAGGTGAGGCGCCGGGAGAGCTCCCCGGCAGGGCTGGCTGGATGGACAGCGGCAGGAGGGCGTGTGGTCGTGATGCTGTTGTGGTGCTGTTGCAGGATCATCCGGACCAAAGTTCAGCAGCCTTTCCACCCAACACCAGATGGGGCCGGGACAGGCGTGACTGCCCCTGGCCACACTATTGGTAAGAGGCTCAGGGAAGGGGGGAAGCCGGGCCCCACCCAGGACAGCCAGGAGGTGCAGCCCCTGCCCCACCCAGGCACTGCTCACCTGCCCCATCAGGAAGTCCGTGCTCCAAGGCCATTCTGCAAACCCCTGCTTTCTCTGAGGCCTAGAGGCTTGGGGTCTCCCCAAGAGTGCCAGCTCGCCAGGATGTTCCTGCCCCCCCACCCCGCACCTCTGCGCAGCTCCTCGCCTTGGTTAGTCTACCTGTCTCTCATCAGTGTTTTCCTCTGGCTTTTCTTCTCTTCCCTTCCTTCTGCTTCTCCATCGTCTGTTTGATATGATTTTGCCTCCCTACCTGTCCCTCTTTCATATTTACTTTTGTTCCATTTCTATTTTTGTTTCATTTTTTAAAATTATCTTTTTTCTTACCTCCTCCACACCCTTCTCTCCTCTCCCATCCTGTCTGCCTTCCCTGGCTCTTCTCTCCTGTGTGTCTGTGAGGCTCTGTCTGTCTCCGGGCCTGTTCTTCTCTGTCTCACCCTCCCTTCTTCTCTTGGCCTGTCTTGATCTCTTGGTCTCTCTCATCCACACGGTAACTCTCTGCCTCTCCCCCTCCTCCTTATTTTCTGCTCTCTGTTTGATATGATTTTGCCTCCCTACCTGTCCCTCTTTCATATTTACTTTTGTTCCATTTCTATTTTTGTTTCATTTTTTAAAATTATCTTTTTTCTTACCTCCTCCACACCCTTCTCTCCTCTCCCATCCTGTCTGCCTTCCCTGGCTCTTCTCTCCTGTGTGTCTGTGAGGCTCTGTCTGTCTCCGGGCCTGTTCTTCTCTGTCTCACCCTCCCTTCTTCTCTTGGCCTGTCTTGATCTCTTGGTCTCTCTCATCCACACGGTAACTCTCTGCCTCTCCCCCTCCTCCTTATTTTCTGCTCTTTGCTCAGGGCCTCCCAGAGACCACACCTTGGCTCTCCGATACCCCCCACACCCCCACGCACCCACTCACTGCTCCCTTTGGCTGAAGGGCCCTGGGTCTGCCAGCCATAGGTGAGGCCTGGGCTCGAGGGGTGCGGTGCGGTCAGGATTGCCCTGCTGCCCACTCAGTGGCTGCCCCCTTCTTTCTCCACTCTCTGAAGTAGAAGGGGCTGGTCCCAGCCCTCCTGGAGTTAGGTCTAGCGGCTCGCATTAGACCTAAGTCACAGGGGAGGGGAGGCTGGGCCTGGGCCTTGCCCCCTTGGTCACCACAGAGCGAGTGTGTCCACTCACCTGTGCCCCCAGGGGAAACTAGGAGCTTCTCGAGCGATTTCAAGACCAGAAGAACAGAGAGGGGAGCCGTGCACTCCTGGGGACGGTCAGGCCCGCTTGTGTCCCCCAGAGAGTCAGAGGCGGGACCTTAGCAAGCCGCAGACCCTAAGTCAGGACTGGTGAAGAGCCCAGAAGGCTGAGGGACGGCGGGCTGCTTCCTGTAGGAGGGCTTGCCTGGCCCCAGGAGGGGACGAGCCTCGCAAGGTGGGGTCCTAGGAACTGAGTCGGCTCTGGGGTTCCCACTCATCTGTCCTTGGGGGGTGAGGGCAAGGCACCCAGTGAGACCTGCAGATCTGCAGAGACGGCCTGGGGTTGACTGGCTGCCACTGGTCAGGGCTGACAGGGTGACCACGTGCGGCGACGTGCACATCCTTCAACCCCAGGGAGACGGGAGCGTGGGCTCCCGCGCCACCTCCTTCCTCGTCCCTCTCCGCCCGGGCTGGGGCTTTGGCCTGGGGTCACAGCTGCCCTCCTGATGGCATCTTCTCTTGCTCCCATCCAGTTCCCAGCACGGCCTCCCCTCCTGTTTCCAGCGCCTCCAACGATCCAGTGGGGTCCTACTCCATCAACGGGATCCTGGGGATCCCGCGCTCCAATGGCGAGAAGAGGAAACGTGATGAAGGTAGGGAGGCGGGCGCAGGCTTGGCTTCCCGTGCATGCTTTGTCCTCGCTCAGAGCTCCGGTTTCGCCCGGCCTCGCAGCTGCTCTGCTGTGAGATCAGTTTTAGTAGCAAAGCCCAGGTACCCCACTGCCCTGCTGGCTCCAGAGAGAGGGAGGCAGGTTGCTGGGGGGCCATCAGCCTCGCCATCTGCTCGGCAGCCCTGACCACCTCGCCTGCCGCTGGGTCTCACCCCAAATATCCCGGTGGGGTGTCAGGAGAAGCATGACCCGCGCTCCTTGGGAAGCTTTTGGGGGTTGAGGGCCAGGTGGTCTCTGACCCGAAGAGGAGAGACCGGCCTGCCCTGTCCTCACCTGACCCGTCCCATCAGGACACGGGGCAGAGGCCTGTGCAGCTGAGCCCGATGTCCTCGCTCTGTGACACGCGGACACCGCCCCAACACCGGTGGGAGTGACCCCTCTCTAGTCTCCATGGGGCTTCCCCTCTTTCCCTGTACTGGCCCAAGGCACAGCCAGCTGACAGGCAGGAAGCTAAAGGGAGGGGGGAGTGAGCAGAGAGCGTGGCCGGGCGTGGGAGGTGTCTTCTGAATGCTGTGGCCGTCTCTTGAGGACCGAGGCGCAGACAAACGAGTCCCGGGGCCTGGAGCCCGGCTCCTGTCCCCTCTGGGGAAGCGGTGACCACCTGGTCTCAAAAGGCCGCGTGATTCTAAGTGTGTCTGCTATAAAGTAGAAGCCTCTAAGCTGGGGGTGGCCATGGACCCCCTTAGTCTAGGACAGGCCCACTTACGCCTTTGTTTCTGCATCTTGGCCAGTCTGCCTCTCCTTTTCCTCTCAAAAGTGTCCTGTTCGGATAGTAAGTCAGGTGGTGATTCCAAGAACAGGTGAACCTTTGACTGAAGCAGCTTGCAGGGGTAAGAAGAGAGGAAGGGGGTCAAGCTGGGGTCTCCCTGAGTTCAGGCTGAGGGAAGGGAGCGTGTGAGAACCCCGGTCTCCAGCGGAAGGGACGGAGCGGAGGCAAGGCCTGGGGCTGGCGAGACAGTGATGACCTGGGGCTGGCCTCCTTCCAGAAGCCCTAACGGCCTCGTTTCACAGGGAAACAGCTTGTCTGGCTCTATTTCTCCTTCTTCCAAAATATCCAAACCCATTTGGCTGCCACGGCCTTTGCCACTCACTGAATTTCATTGTGGTTGTTTTGGCGGCAGCCCCTGATGGGCCAGGGGAGGCTGCGAGACCAGCCTGGAGTCGCCGGGCTCCCTGGGGGTCCCCATCCTCAGGCTGTAGCCAAACTCCCTGGCACCCTGGGCTCTCTCCTTTAACTGCCAGCCCTGCAATTTTTTAGAGTGTGAGATGTCTGGGGGTAGGGGGGCCACAGGGCCCCTCTGTGCTTCCTCCCATAGGTCTGTGTTGGGGACCAAGCCTGCCCTCCGCTTCCTGGTCTTGGGCCGTGAAAGGAAACTGCGGGTAGGGAGGCCCTGGCTCGAGGCTGTGGCTACCTCGGCCGGACCCTGCTGGCCTGAAACAGAGTGCGCTCCTCCCTGAGCCACTGAGCACACTCATTGTCTTAAGTCAGCTCAGTTCAGTGACCTTCCCTTGCTGCTTCAATCACAAGAAGGGCTCGATGCTTGGCGCCCCAAAGCAGATAAGATTCTTGTCCTTACGGACCTTCTAGTCTAGTGGGGCGTGGGCAGCGCGTGAGCCTGAAGAGCAGAAGGGCCTGTCAGATACTTGTGTGAGGGGGTCTGGGCTGCGGGCCCTGTTGCTCGGAGACGGAGGGAGTGACCTCCAGGAGGGCTGCTCCTCGAGGGGTGGCCTGAGCAAGCAGTGAGAGGCAGGTTCAAGGACAGCGGGCATGTGAAATCCTGTCTGAGGGACTCAGTCTTGTAACCAGCAGGCCCTGTGGTGAGAAAATGCAGGGCCTTGGGCTGGGTGGAAGGGCCTGAGGGGAAGTAGGTGGGTGGGGTCACAGGAGATCTGGCCAAGACTGGACCCTGGAAGGAGTGGCCTTTCTTCTGCAGGTGTGAGTGGCCCTGTAAGCATCCGAAGCAGATGCTTTCGAAGGGAGCAGGGTAAGGCTGGGCTTGGGATGCTCGCCCACTAGCTGGGTGACAGTGAGGTGACATCTCAGGAGGCAGTTGGGATCTTTGGGATAAGGGAAAATCGGGACCTCTACGTTGCCTCTTGCTGCTTAAACACTTATCTCCTGGGCCTAGCCAAGTGGGAAGAAGGTCAGAGGTTCTACTTCCTGGGGGGAGGGGGTTGTGTCTCTTCTCCTGACTCCCCCTTCCTCTTGACCAGCCCCAGGGAGATGGAGATGTCCCTTTCCTGGTTAAGGTCAGAGACCATAAGGGCAGCCAGTTCTCCCTGACACCCTTCTGCAAACACACGCAAGAGCTTGACCCATCAGACCCAGGTAGGAAGGGAGAGGAGAAGCAAGGCCAGAGCAAAGGCAGACCTTCCCCTCCCCCACCTCCCACTCTGGGTGCCTCCAAGCAGCCAGGGCCAGTTTGCATTAGGGAGCAGCTCAGATGATTAAGAATAGGGAAGATAATTATGTGTCAAGATGATGTAGCCCAACTCTGTAGTCGGGCCAAGGTAGCAAGGCAGCTGGCAGGCCGCTTGCAGGAGGCAGCCTCTGGCACGGGCTGCAGACGCCCAGGTGTGTCCTTCAGCCATGGGGCCGGCTCCACAGACAGAAGAGGAGACTGACTTGGGACACCGAGGGACACTGGGCTGGGAACAGGGACACGTGGCCAGGGACTAGACGTTCCAGGGCATGGAGGACGGTCTCCCCCAGCACCCTGCCTGCCCTCCTTTGCACCCCCCACTCCTCCCCTCAATCGGCCCTCCGTTGACCGCAAGCACTGTGTGACATGTCCCTGAAGTGTCATCCCCAAGGGCAAGCTGTGGGCCTCTCTGTCCCCAAGGAAGCCGCTCTGGCCCTGCCTCTGGGTAGGTTCGGCCTATTCTTCAGCTCTAACAATGTCACGGTGGTGGACATTAGTGCGGACAATCACTGCAGCATGTGCTGGCGTTATTGGAGACAATCTCAGCGGTAGTTATTGGTGTTCACAGTGCTAATACCCAGAGCGTTACTGGCATTGGCACTCGGAATAGGGACAGTGTCATTAGTATCTGCAGCAATCATATCTGGGGGATATTAGTAAAGGACCGATCAGCTGGGACTCTGGGGAAGAAGGAAGCTGACCGTGGCTTGGAGCCTGCTGGAGAGGCCATCCTATGGCTTGGCCTTTGGAAGTCTGGAAAAATCCCCAGGATTGCCTTTGAGAAAGCTGCTGGTTGAGGAGCTCCGATGCAAGAATCTCCCCTTCCCCTACGAGTCCAGGAGCTCCCAGAATGGGGTAGGTAGACAGCGAGGGGGGTAGGTGAGGAAATCCTGTCGTGCATCCCCAGAAGAGGGGCTAGCTGCCGGGCTGAGAAGGGAGAGCCCTGCGCGGGATCTTGCTGAAATACCCGCTTTAGTGACGCCGCTGCTCATGTGACCAGAGGATAGAGACGCTTGTATTTCCCTCTCTCGGGTCAGCCTGGGAAACCAGAGTCTTCCCTCTGCCTTCCCCGTTGCTTTCGGCCGTGGCCCAGAGCACTGCTGTCGGCGTTGCTGAAGCACAGAGCAATTACATAACTTGTCCAAAAATCCAAATGAAGTCATATGGTGTGAGTCTGTTGATCTGTGTGAGGGGAGGTGTGTTGGTATCATCCTTCGGTGTGTGGGATTGCAGCGGGCCGTGATTTTGCATTCCATTAATTAGCTGCACATGAGTTGTGCGGCTGAGTGCTGCCAACCCGCGCGTGTGCGTCTGCAGGCTGCACAGGTTGCAGGGCTGCAAGGCCACGTCCTGCCGCCGCGTCCCGTGGCTCCCTTCTGCTTCGGATGCAGCCGTATCTGGAAGAAGCAGCTTCTTTCCTTGGTTATTCCTTCCTAGACAGCCCCAAGTGCGGTGCTCAGGGTAGGTTTGGAGCAAATGAGATCAGGCTGTGACGATGACCCGCCCCCGTCTGGGTGAATCTAGTCGAAGAGGTGATGGGGGCCCTGGCTCCAGGCGTGGGAAGGCTGCAAAGGCCCCAAGGAGGAGGATCCAGGTGGGGACCATCAGGCCCCCTGGTGCATGGCCTGGCGCAGTGGGCTCGGCCGGGGAGGGGCCGGACTCTGGAATGAGCCACAGCTGGTCTGAATCCTAGCGCTTGGGCCCGTCCCGTACCCTGCATCAGCTCAGCCTTCTCATCTGCAAGCTGGAGATGGTAACCTCCCGGGATGAGGCCGTGGAGTTGAGCCAACTCCATCTTGGAAGATGGGACGTTGTTTGTCTGGGGAGAAGACCTAACTGGCAGGTTTACTGAGACGGTCTCAAGGGGGAAGGAAAGTGTTGTCAGAAAGAAACTTCTCTGGGCACAGGCTCTTTAGCCCTGGTAAGTACGGTGGCCCCAGGAACTTGGTGTCGGGACAAGCTAACCGGATGGGGCAGGGCGGTGGGCCAGGCAGCGGCCTCACCTGCTGGTCTGGGAGGGTTTTGTCCACCACCGCTCGCGGTCCCTCTGCAGCTGTCCCATCGAGCCGTGTGTCTTAGCATCAGTGGGCACGCAGATGTGTGTGAATAACCGAGGACCCCCGTCTTTCTACCAAGAAGCTCCCTCTATTGGGGTGCCTTTCTGTTCCCACATGCAAGTTTATTTACCTTGCAAAATGTTTGTTTTATGGAGCCATTGTCATTTTGACATGTTTATGCAAAAGTGGGTATTATTACCCACATTTTCTGTAGGTGTGTCCTACCATGCTGAGGTCTTTGGGTACAAGGGGCGTGGGGTGCCATGCATTGCCAGGCGCGCCGTTTCCGGCCAGTGGTGTGCTTGAAGAGTGGATCGGACGTGGCGTGAGCGTGTCCACCTCTGAGCTAGGCCCGAGTGTTTCGTGTCCCCGTCCCGAGGCACAGGTCGGCATGTGGTTTGCCCAAAGGGCCCTGTGGGCCTCACCCCGAGTCTTGTTGGCAAAAGGATGGGCTGTCCTGATTTACCTCCAGGGGTGGCCGGGGCCCACTGAGACTGAGGAGACCGCGGCTGGGACCCCTACACTCCCAGGCTCTGTGTGGGTTGCTGCCAGAACCTCAAAGCCACTGGAGAGGAGCCTGGTCTCGCGGTCTCAGGCGCCCCCAGTCGTCTGCCTGTCTTTCGGGATCTCTCAGTGTCTGTCTGTCTCTTATTTGCTCTAGTCGAGGTATACACTGATCCTGCCCACATTAGAGGAGGTGGAGGTTTGCATCTGGTCTGGACTTTAAGAGGTATGGGGGCCAGAGGGAACACGGTGCGGGGGTCAGGGGCAGGAGCTGGGGTGGCGGTTAGAGACCGTTCAGAGAGCGGCTCCCTAAGTGGCCGAGGAGCAGGTGGCGCGGCTTCCACTGGGGAGCCAGGAGGCTGATGGGGTCTCAGGCTCCGATCACTTCTGCGTGGGCCACAGCAGGCTTCGAGGCCAGGCCCTCGTGGATGGGGGACACTTTTGCCAGCCCTTGGAAAAACAAAGAGCAGATCGGGTAGTAAAACAAAAGCAAAGGAGACCTGGAAGCACCTGACAGCCCTAATTCATCACGGCCCAAGTTTTTTCCTGTGTTCCCATTATATTTGTTTGTAAAAGTGGAAATCAATTTTGAAGGTAATTTTCTGGAAAGAATGGAAGGGAGGTGGGAGGGCCGGATAAGGCAGAGATGGTAAAAGGAAAAATTTAGGCCAGGCACAGCCCAGGGGCAGCTCTTGGCAAGGTGAAAGAAAATTGCATATTCAATCTCCATCCATGAATCTCCCTCACTGCTGCCCGCCTCCTGCTTGAAAACAATGAAGGCTTTTTCCCAACGCTGGGCAGGGCCTCGGTATCAGCCTCACTTTAACTTCAGGGTCATTAATTCCCTGATTATTGAAGGAGAAGAGAGGGTTGCAGCATCGTCAATTCCAAAGGCACCCCCCCACCATGTGAGCAGGCTGGTGGGTGGGGGGCAGTCAGGGTGAGGTGAGGTGTTGTTTCAGAAGAGCAAAGGGGAGGGGAGGGAGGAAATGGGGAGCCAACTGGACTGGGGGGAAGGAAGCCAGGAGGAGGGTGGAGAAAGGCAGTCATTACCGCATACCTCTGTTGTGTTGTTATTGCAAATTAAAAGTAGCATGTTCCACTCCACAGCTATCTTTGGGGAGGGAGGGGCACTGAGGGAGGTGGGGGATCTTATCATTGCTTCTTCAGCAGACCAGCCGTGGTGTCACCGTGTGAGGTGACATTTGAATTTACAATTCCGCTGAGAAAAGCCATTAATTCACAAATTAACATTTCTCCCTCTCCCTCTCTCTTTAACACTCTCTCCCTCTCTCACATGGATGTGCAAGCAATTGAAAAGACAAAGGAAATAGCCTTAAGGAAGAGACTTTACTGCTAGTCTGTCTGTGCTGAGATTGCTCCCCCTGCTTCCAGATAGATAAACCAATTACCTGAGCTGCTCTGCTCCTGGCCGCCCGCGATCGCCTCCTTTTGTAGGCTGCCTCGGCGGCTGGATCAGTCGGTGTATCTCATTAATGTAAACCAGGCCTGCCCTGGCCACCAGCCTCTCTTCCCCACTCTCTTTCTGGAGGGGCAGCGGGAAGAGTGCGAGTGTCACAAAAGGCAGGTGAGGGGGACCCCGGGGAAGAGGAGAGGCCGCCACGGCCCAGCTGCCCAGGCCCTAGACTTTGGGGGTGTAGCCTGCTGTCCTGGAGGAGGTTCGTGGGGCGTCTGCAGGTGAGCACCCCTTGGCGGCCTTGCATGGCTGACATTCAGAGGCCGAGGCTGGGGCCAGGGCCTGTTCTCTGTGGGCTTTTGGTCTGGACGCAGGGGCTGGCGGAAGGAGAGAGAGTGTGCCCTGCCTGGGAGGGCTTAGGCAAGTTTTGCTGAGCACACACCATTTTAGTGGAGCAGGATTCAGCCTGAGGGAGCGGGGAGGAGTGCAGATGAGGACCCGGAAGACATGGTGAGGTTGCAAGATAGCGAGGAAACAATAAGCGAGGTTGCACTGATTCCTTAGCCGAAACCCAGCCCTTGGGCACAGCTGTGTCTGCACCACTTCGTCCTTACACACGCACACCCAGCCATCCCAGGCCCTGCTTGCAGCAGCACAGTGTGAGCATGGTGCTGGGTGGTGTGTGTCGTTAGCTCTGGAGTGAGCTGGCATCCTGGCAGGGAGCTGAGAGCCTCCCTCTGCTCTCACTCTGCCCCAGGCCCTGCAAGAAGGCACTGAATCGGCAGACAGGTCAGGCGAGTGTTTGGGTTTCTCTGAGGATTCATGGATTTGTGCTGGAATGATGGGGTTTCACACGACTGTGTTGCTCAGCAGGTCTCAGACTGCCCCCTGAAAGACAGGTCCAGCGAGGTCGAGAAACCAAATCTAGAGGGAAGTGCTCATATGTCTAGACGAGTGGCTGTTTAACTGCGTGACAGCTCAGCCTGTGTTCATTTTCCAGCAAATACTCAAAATCTGGCTAACGTCCACTCCAGTTCAAGAAAAAGGTCAGATGGAAAGGTCAGCATGCACGGAGACACCAAAAACAGCCACCGCAAACCATCACCCGCTGTGAGCCCGCACTCACTGCTATGAGGGTCTCTTCCTGGGGACCTGGGACATGAGGCTGCTCAGTTGAACCACATAATTTAGCCAAATTCTGGGTGATGTTGGCCAAGGGCCGGCTGAACACTGACCGTCACTGTGCACAGATAGGGTAGGCTTTGTGGCTGTTTCGTGGCTACCTCTGCCTTGGTCCCTGTGCATATCCGGGCTTCTCTGGGGAAGTACAGGGTTGGCCATGCCTGGTGTAGCTACACAGGGTGTGAATTTGTACATAAATCCCTGCGCTTGTACAGAAACTGTAGCCAAATCATTAACCTCCTTAGTTTCCCAAGCAGCTCATGCTGGATCATTATATTTGGTTGTTTGAGGAAGTATGTTGAGATTTACACAAAAGAGAACTTTTTTCCCTCACGAAGTGCCAAAAAATCCAAAAGAGATGGGCTGACACCACCTCCAGGGAAAAGGCTCGGATTTGCCGAGGAGGGGGCCGTGTGTCCCTCGACTACTGAAACGGGGCGCTGCTGCATTTTAGCTGTCCCAGCAAAGACCCCCAGCACCCACCCCGTTCGGTGCACTGGGCATTTGTGTGCGCCCCATCTTGTCAGAACGCGTGTTCCCAGAACTGGTGTTCCCAACTTACATTCAGCCACTCCCTCCCACCCTGCAGGTAGGAATTCTCCTCCCACCCTACAAGGGCACTGGTGGAGAATCGCTGCCTCAGCTCTGCCCTTCTCCCTCAAGGCAGGCCTGGCCACAGGAGGGAGGAGCCAGGCGCTGAGTCTTTGCCCCAGGCCCTGCTGCTCCCAGGCCCACCTCCTCCTCCGCAGGCCTGCTGAGAAGGGCAGGGGGCTGGGGGACCCCTCAGATGAAGGCTCTGGACAGAATGTAGGCTGGGGCTCCTCTGTCTGCCAGAGGGTGGGTCCTGGTAGCCCCTCTGCCCATCACTGGTTACAAATGCAGGACCCTGGGCCCAGAGAGGGACCCCTTCCCCACCTGCCCTCCTCAAGGCCGTGGGACTGCAGGGCCCTCGGGACCCTCCCCATCCCGCCTCAAGGGATGGAAAGAAAGGAGGGTGGGGGGAGGGCTGGGCCCTGGCTCAGGGCTGGAGACAGATCACGAGCCTCAGAGCCGAGTGGCAGCAGCGCCAGTAATTCAAACCATCCTGACCCTTCGGTGAACCCGAACCTGCTGACCTTGACAGCACTAGACAAGGGAGGCCTCACAAACCTCAACCTGCATGGAGGCCTCGCCTCCTCTCCCCCCTTCCTTGGAGCTCCAGGGTCCAGCCTCCAGGTGGCTCCTAACTTCTCCATCCCCACATATGTCAGCATCTTGCCCTCCCTGGGCACGCCCTGGCTGCCTCAAAGCGCCCTTTGTGCTCATCTCCACTAGCGACAAGTACGTGGGCATTTCAAGGGATCTTTCCCCCTGAAACAGGGCTTCCAAGCCTTTCCCTGCTCCTCCATCTTTTCAGAAGTGCTGGTGTGCGTGCGTGAGTGTGTGTGTGTGTGTGTGTGTGTGTGTGTGTGTTGGGTGCACACAGAGGTAGGGATAAAATGTGATGGAGACAGAGCGGACAGGGGGAGGGAAGAACAGCCCGAGGAAAGCAGCCCCAGGAACCTGCATTAAAGTAAATGCAGTTTATGAAGTTTATGCTTTCCTCCTAGGGAGAGCTGGATTCCATCCAACAGCCTCTCAGAGTGCCAAACAGTTCCTGAAGCAGAAAGTGCGGGCAGGAGAGAGGAGAGCCAGCCAGCCAGTGACGGAGGGAGAGATGCTCGATCTCTCTCTCTCTTTCTCTCTGGCTCACAGAGATCCTCCTAGGCCCCAGCAGAAATCGAGGCCTGGGATGGAGGGGTGCGGACTTTGCATTTGATAGTAGCAACTCCAGGAGATTCCCTTCCCTCTTACCTCCCCGTGCCCCACTCTGTCTCCTTGGGCAGTGCAGCCAACCCAGACTCGGGCAGTATGGACACCCGGGTGAACTGATGATGTGGTAAATGTGGGACCCAGGAGCAACCAGCTTGCGGAAGGCGCTCTGGGTGAGGGCCAGTGTGGGTGCCTTTGGGGGAGTGGGTGTGAGGTCCAGGTTCTCAAAGGAATCAGAATGTGGTCTCCCAGGAACTGACCTTTTTTTGTTGTTATTTGATGCTGAGATCCAATTCTCTCTGTCTTGGGCTAGGCCAAGTGGGTACTTTGCAGCTACTGAAGATAGCTGCTGGAATCTCTTAAGGAGAAAGAACTAGAGAGAGTATTTTCCCCTGGGAATTAGGAGCTAAGTAGTTGACAAGGCTAGGGTATGGGTACTCTCAGAGAGGCTTCTGAGTAAGCTGGTGTATCTGCCTTCCAGCCTCTTCTTCCTGCTCAAACAGCTGGGTTCACATGTGTGTGCACTTGTAGTATGTATGTGCACTGGTAATATGAACTGCACTGATAATATGTGTGTGCACTGGTTATATGTGTGTGCTCTGGTTATATGTATGTGTACTGGTTATATGAATGTGCACTGGTTATATGTGCGTGCTCTGGTAAAGTGCATGCACTGGTAACATGTGTGTGCACTGGTAACGTGTGTGCACTGGTTATATGAGTGTGCATTGGTTACATGAGCGTTTACTGGTTATATGTGTGTGCACTGGTAACATGTGCGTGCACCGGTTATATGTGTGTGCACCGGTTATATGAGCGTGCACTGGTAACATGAGCGTGCACTGGTTATATGTATGTGAGCCGGGGCCCTTGATGGAGAGGAAAGGAGAGTATAGAGAGCATGGTAGTATGGACCACAGGCCTCTGAAGCCTGTGGAGCTGGGTCTTGTTTACTACCGTGCAGCGCCCCCAGACAGTGGGGAGACTCTCCCATCTCTCTCCCGGGGAACTTCCTTCCAGGACCTGGGATGGGGGTAGTCATGAGAAGGCAGAGCTGAAGAAGGCAGGAAGTGAAAGGGGATGCGGAGGATGGACAGAAACTGCTGCGTGGAGCAGGCTGGGAGCCCAGAGCCGAGGCAGGAGGAAGGCAGACCTGCCCAAGGACTGCGTTCACCCTCTCGCCTCCTCCTCTGTTCTCCTCCCTCCGGCCCTCCCTCCTCTCCTCATCCCTCCCTCTTCCCTTCACACATCTTTATTGGTTCCGGTAATAGCGTTGATTTGCATGTCAGGCAAAGCCTTGCTACACACAAAAAGAAAACCCCAGCCTTGGCGGTGTGGCAGTGTCAGCTCTCGCTGTTGTTCGACAGTGTAAAATTAAATTAATAAAGCCCCCAACACAGGAAAACATAACAGGAAATTAATGGCCTTTACTGTCGCTCTGATGCAGTCATTTGCAACCCTGCTTTCCGCACCAAAGACTTCATAAATGCAAGCAGTTTCTCTAAACAAGCACACTTAGGCGGCCTGGTATGTAATTTTTCGCCTTGCTTGTGTCCTTTGAGCTAACAAAGCCCCCTTCCCTCCCGGCTCCGGAAAGGTTTCTATCTGGTTCTGGCCCCAGCTAGAGCCCAGCACCAGGCAGAAGGCCGGAGCCTCTCCCCAAGAGCCCAGCCTGGGCCAAAGGGCCTCTGGTGCTGCGGTAGCAATCGCCAGCCAGTGAGCTTGGAGCCCCAGCCTCAGCCGGCCGTCAGCACATGCTCTCGGCCAGGAAAGTTGGTCGCTCAGGGGAACGCACCCTGCCCACTCAGTGCCCGCCCTGCCCGCTCTCCGTGCAGCTGTCTCCTCTGACTACCTGTTTGCTCCCCTCCCACTGCTGCCACCTTTCCCTCCCCACCCCTTCACCAGCTCCTGCCCGCCCTCGTCCTCCCTCTGGATCGCACACACTCGGAGGCTGTGTGTTGGCAGTGGGTGCCCTTGCCCTTCTTGCTGCAGGTAACCTGAGGGGTTTTGTGAGGAGCATGGGGGTTAGCAGATTCAGAAGGGGAAAGTATCGGTGCTTGTACAATTCCCTGGCTCCATATTTCCTCTTCTCCGCAGGTTAGCTAGGAAATACGAAAGGCCCTAGTCTCTCACTGACTCTTTCCGTCCCTGGGCAGATTTCCAATAACCATTTCACAGAGCTGAGAATCTGAGATTTTGCTTGTAAGTAGGTGGAATATCGAGAATATGCTCAGCTCTCCAAGGTCTTTGTCTCCATGTGGGCCCAGGTGCCCACCGTGTTGGGCTGTGGGAGGACCAGTAGCCAGGGCATGAATCTCAAGGAGCTTCTGGTCTAGTGGGGGAGACAGAGCTATGGCACCTCAGACAATCAGCTGTTAATTACCTGGTGACCCATGTGGCTGAGCATTCAGTAGAAATCCAGGGAATTGACTAGAAAAACAAGCAAGAAATGGGGCTTGAGCCTGGGAGTGGCTAAGATCCAGAAGGGTCTCTAAGGCTGCCCCCGCATAGGGGGAGGCCAGTGGCTGGGCTGAGTGGTGGCAAGGTCGAGTCAGGTTCTGAAAGGTTGTCCAGGCTTAGCTGCCACTCCTGTGTAATCTCTCCCCTCCAGCAGTTCTGCCTGACAGGTCCCAGCCCCAGCACGGACATGGGACGTAACTGGACAGTTGTCGTCGTTAGCAGCACTCTCTTTATGCAGGGTCACTGGTGGTGAGGGAAGGATGAGAGCTGGGCGTCCCCTGTCTGATTGTGAGTTCTGTGTCCGCTCTTTACTTCCTCTGGGACTTAGGTCGGTTATAGCATCCCTCTGAATCTGTTTGCTCATCTTTGAGGTACAGATAGACCACATTTGCTACATAGGTCCCAGCTGGCACCCTCTCGTCTCTCTCCCTCCCATTCATCCCGCCTCTTTTCTTGGGTGCCTAGAAGGACATTAGCTGGAGCCTGGGTAGGTTCTAGCTCCTCACAGGATGTGGGCCCTGCACTAGAGGGCGGTCCCTCACCACCCTGGTTACCCACCTCTGAATTCGTTCTTGCCCCTGAACCCTAGAGACAGACTGGCCAACGCCAAGTACATAGAGCCATGGCTGCTCTTACCTGGAGATTCTACATCCATAATGTAGCCTAAGATTACATTCGATTTTTTAGCAGCCACGTCAGACAAAAGCTCATATTGAGTTCGTGGTCAACTAAAACCTTGAGATCTTTTTCACATCAATTGCTATCAAGCCAGGTCCACCCCATTCTGCACTTGTGTAATTGATTTGTTTTAACCTAAACACAGGGCATTCCATTTATCCCTGTTGAATTTCATCATATTGGTTTGGGCTCTTAATTCTACCTGATTAAGATCGTAAGGATGTCTTCCATATCATCATCCTAGTTGTTTTTTTAAAGAGTTATTTGCTTGAAAATAAAGGAGAGCCACATGGTTCCGGTGGAGACCTCCCGCCTGGCTGCAGTAAGTGAAGGCTTTGGACGCTGGCGAGCTCAGCAGCCACCAGCCATTTCAGATTTCCTCGTCTTGTCCATAAACAAGGAGCAAAATTCTTGGTGAAATGTTAACATTCACTACTGCCACAGCATTTCCTTAATCAATCAGTTTTTAAAAATCCAATTTAAGCTGGTGAGCAAATTGAATAGCTGTAGAAAGCCTGGAAGGACTGATTTACAAGGCAAATAGGACCCAGTCCTTGGCCTCGAGAAGTTTCTACTCCAGTGGGGAGATGGTCACACCCATCATTATACAAGCAGAGTGTGAGAGGTGCTCTGTGGCGTGTGAAACACGGTGGTGGCTGGGAGATGAAAGCAGGGGCTTCCAACCAGAGCAGTGAGGGAGGCCGTGGGGACAGCATTTGACTGAAGGACTGTGTCTAGTTAATATGCCGCAACTTACTCCTGCTGAGCGCACACAGGCTCCAGGATCTCATGATCTTTCCTAGTGCCCACAAATTAACTGTATAATTAATTTTTTAAGAGATCTGTGGCTCGTAATACTAAATTGAGGAGCACCGTTGCCTTTGCTCACCTTTCCCCTGTGTTGTGGGGTCGGACGGCCTTGTGGCGGCCATCCTTTGTCACTCTCACCGCCTGGCCGAGGAGTGTCACCAAACATTTTAGGGTCCTAAGCACTTTGCCTTCAGGGTTCTGGTCCACGAAGTATCTGGGCCTAGGAAAGCTCATTCAGTTGAAGTGGTTAGGCGTTACTTGCCGGCGCCCCAACTGGGGCCACTCCTGGGTGTCCCCTTTTGAAGACAAGCGAGCTGGGGTGGACAAGCCCAAGTCCTGCCTCCTCTCAGAACTTCTGCCTCTTCCCGGGTACTGAGCGTAAAGCTGCGTCCTTTGACTTCTTTCTCCCATGTAACTACCATGCCCTTTGCTGTTGTCTCAGCTTGTTCGAGCTTTTGTCTTTCTGACAAACTCTTGCTCTGCTGTCTCCACCCTTGGCTATGGTCCCTTCCTTCCATCTGTTGTGTGTCCTTTACCAGAGGGGGGAAGCTTGGTCTGGTTATAAGTGTAAAAATATGTTCCTTGTAACATATTCGGAAGATACAGTGCGCTTTTTAAAATCACCTATAATCTCCTCACCTAGAGCGAGCCGCTGTTAGAACTTGGTATATTCTTTACAGTCTATTTTTTTTCCGTGCATATGTAATTTTTATCAAAATTGGAGTGATACTGTATATA
Organism: Galemys pyrenaicus; assembly: GCA_019455555.1. NCBI lineage: Eukaryota > Metazoa > Chordata > Mammalia > Eulipotyphla > Talpidae > Galemys > Galemys pyrenaicus. The sequence goes on along the minus strand of JAGFMF010011406.1, from coordinate 2,532,471 downwards.
CAGCTTGTGTCTTGCTATTTTCACTTAACATTCTATAGGACCATTTTCACATATCATTAAATATTCCTTGAAAACATGATTTTTTAATGGCTGCATAATCTTCCACTGTTCAGTGTACATGTCCTTTTAAAATCTAGGCTCATCATATTTTAAAGCTTATCCGTGTGCAACAGCAATGATTTTCCTTAAATGTCCTTCACTTCCTGCCCCTCCCCCACTCCTTCACGCTTTACTTTGTCAGGTTGATTATTTGAGCTTGTAGAGGCAGAATTTCATTTTAAGAGCGTCTTGTCCTTATGGAATTATATCCCCTTCTAGAATCTCTTGCCATGGGAATCACATTCTTTCCTCAACGTGCAGTAGTTTGCTTTCCTCAATAGGAGTGTCCTGGCCCCTTTCTTTGCTACTGTCAAACTAGATATGGCTGTTAGTCCCCAGGTCCCCAGTACTTCCCTTTGTCAGTTTTTCTTTCTTGGTCAAAACAGGTGATCTGGAATAGTGGAAAGGACAATGGGCTGAGAACCTGTTTCCATCCTAACGCACCTAACTGTGACATGAGAAAATCACCTAACCTTTCTGAATCTGTGTTTTAATCTCTGAGAGAAAACAGAATTAATGCTCTCCATGATACTTTCCAGCTGTAGAATGTGGTGACTCTGACTCCAGATAGTATTTTCTTTCTAAAAGGTAAAATGTTGAGCAAGGCAAGGCAAGAGTCCACTAACCTTTACTTTCGGAATTCTGTTAGATGAATCAACAACATTCACATCGCTTGTTATGCATCGGGTTCTGTGCTAGAGGACAGAGGTGGTCCCTGCCTTGAAAATAGTCACAGTGTGATGGAGAACACATGTTAATAAGTAGCTTTTCTCTCTCTCCATAGATATATACATTGTGTGTGTGTGTGTGTAAATGTGTGTGTTCTAAATTTGACTCTGATGCTGACTGGCTGGAGCAAGTCATTTGGGGCAAGTTAAGTAGTCTCTGTACCTCTGGGGTTCCCCCAGATGGTGAGCTCAGCTACCAGAGGCCTTGCTTCTGCCTCCTCCATCACTGGTTAACTGCGTAACCTCAGGAAGGTTCCTGAACCTCTAGTTCCTTATCTACAAGATGGGAGTAATAATAGAAGCTTCCTGCTTAAGTTCTGGTGAAGATTAAATGAGTTAATATATGTGTAACCCTTAAATGTGCACCTATTATGTAGTAAGCACTTAATGTTAGCTGCTGTTATTGTAAGGATTAAATCGGTATAGAAGCATAGTGTCTGGTGCCATAATAGGAACTGTATCGATTTTAGTTATTATTATTATTTCTGTAATAGAAGTGTTGATAGATGGCTATTGGGATGCAGAGAAAGAAGAAATTAATGCTGCCGGGGGAGGTGCTGACACCCTCTGGTATACATCTGAGGAAACTCAAGCCAGAAAAGCGCAAGGGACTTGGCCAAGGTCTTATCGCAAGTAGGATTTCAGCGCAGGAGACGGCGCTTCCCGTCCAGCAATTCGTGCATGTCCCTAGAGGTGCTTGGGTGCAAATGGGCCCGGCACAGAGGTCAGGGGACAGCCCACCCATGCCCCGGCCCATCACCCTCCCACGAACGCACTGTCAGCTTAGCAGCCATCCACAGCAGGTGCTTTGCCAGGCCTAGGAGACCAGACAGAAGACCCCTTCTTGCTCAGCGCTGAGCTATGGACCAGATTTCCAAGGGCTTCCTCATGCTTCCTCTGAACTTGTCCAGGTTAAGGAAGAGATGCACTGGAGTCTCCAGCCCCATCTCCCTGGCCGGTGTCCCAGCAACCCTCTCTCCAGCCTGGGCGGGGCAGCCCCCTCAACACATCCCAAGGGCCTTCCCTCAGCTTGCTTTCCTCCTCCTCCTATTTTCCCCTCCCACCCTTGCTTCTCCCACCCTCTCTTCCTTCTTTCTTCCCCTCCCTTTTCCTGACTCCCTCCCTCCTCTCCTCCTTCCTCAGCACACCTTTCCTCCCTCCCCCCTCCTCTTCCTCCTCTACCCCCCATCAATCCTTGCTCTTCTCCCAGTCTGGAAAGCAGCCCCATTCCTGGGCATCCACCCCTCACTCCCTCAGTCAGACTGGAGGGCCAGGGGGCAGCCAGACCTCCGTGATCCCCCTGCAGTGATCCCCCTGCACTGCCGTGGGGGTGGGGCCGGCCACAAGGCGGGCTGCCCTGAATGACAAGCTGGGATATTGATCGCGTTCTGAACTCAGCCCAGCCGATAGAAGGTAATTAATGACTCCATTTGCCTCAGTACCGAGGAGAACAATTGAGTTGGAAACTGCAACAACTGGCAGCTGGGGAGACTGGGGGGTGGCCTGGGGGTGAACCCCTCAGAAGGGGAAGGTGGTATTCCAGGGGCTGAGACACAGAGAGGGGGGCAGAGGCTACTCGTCTGGGTGGCGTAGAATGAAGCTTGCACATTTCCCCCCACCACCACCCCTGGCCACTGACCCCGCAGCCCCCTTGGGCCCGTTGAGGCCCATCACCCACTTTCTCCTCACTTCTCTCTTCCCCTCCAGCACCACCTTTTCTGGGCGTTCTCTGGGCGAAGGAAGACAGCTTCCTCTCAGGGGGCGTGTGGTCAGCTGTGTGGCTTGCACACATGTGAACTCTCAGTTGTTTCAGCTTGTAAAACTGAACTGACAGCGTCTCCTTGACCAGTGCTCTGTGAGGACCGAACAGAATGTGTGTAAGGCGCTTCAAGCTGCCTGGCATGTAGTTAGCGCTCAATAAGTGATGATCACGGTGACCTATGGCAAAGAGGCAAGTCTGGTAGAACGGAGAGGCCTTTGAATCAGAGATCACTGGGCTCAGCTCCCCCGCCGGGGGACTTGGAACAAACAGAGCCTCACTGAAAAGTGAGACTAGCACGCTGTATCTCGTGGAGCTGCGTGGACTGAAGGAGTGTATGTGACAGACCCGATGTTGTAGCGTCCCGTCGACGGGTAGATCGCTGTGTTTAGGGTTAGTAAACCCAAGTCAGTGTAGTTCTTTACCATGCTGTAAAGGTTCCTCTCAGGTGCCTTCTTCCTACCTGTTGGGGTTTGTGGACAACCCCATCGTCCCCTCTTGGCTGTGAATGCTTCGATGAAGCTGGTGCTTTCTAATCAGAGAAATGGTGTTGTTTTATCCTGTCTATGGCCTCCGCCCCCCACCTGCCACCTGCCTAACTTCCGCAGAAGGTTCTCTTGTGCCCTGCAGCGACCACTGGAAATGCAGGTAGAATGTCCGCACCCAACGATGCAGAGCCCTTCTGCTGTGTTCCTGCTCCCTAAGACATAGTGTTCCATGACTGCTTTCCTCCCCAGGCTGCTCAGACCCCACTGGACAAACCTGTTCACGATCGGCCTGGGTGAGGGGTCTGGGTTGGTGACCAGGAGGTGGCCAGGAGGTCGGCTGCACTCCAAGCAGCGCAGGAATGGGTGGGGGGTAACAAGGCGAAATGAAAGAGGCACAAAAGACATTTCCTATTCTAGAAGTGGTATAGGCCTGTTAGACAAAACCTGGGACATGTGCAGAAACTTAGAAGATAAGTTGCTTTTGGTCAGGAACTTCCCACTATTCCCCCTGTCAGTGACTGTCCTTCCAGTCAAGATGCATTTTGGTTTGGGGGTTCTCTGCCTGGTGTGGCAATTGGGCACCACCACTAAAGCCCAGGATGTGGGCTGGGCAGGTGGTGGCCGCTGGTCATTGGCTCAGGACAAGCGTCCACCTTCCCCAGGCAGCTCCCCGCTGGACACCCACTTACCTTCTTTAATCTATACCTCATTTACCTGCAGCCTCTGTTTCCTCCCCAGCAAGAAGGGGATTATAATCCTCACCTCCCTTGGAGAGTGGTTGGGAAGCCCAAATAAGCAAGGTCTATGCAAGATTTTTGTTAACTGCTAAGCAAATACGAAGCAGTCAGAGACAGTAGGAGACTTTGTTCCCCTTGGAAGAATAATATACATCAAACTTTTAACTCAGCAGTTTGTTTAATTTAATTACTTATATTCTGCCTGGTTACAAGAGGACTCTCGGTGGCTCACTCCCCTTGCAGGTGCTCACACTGCACAGGAAGAGCAGCCTGGCAGGCTCCAGTGCCCAGAGTCCTGCTGCCTCCCGTGACCATGGAGGCCGCCGCCTGTCCCCCTCCCCTCTCTCCCCCCACCCCCTGTGGCTTTTCTTACTGTAAAATGAGGAGTTTGGGCCAGGTCTCCCCTGATCATTCTGCACACGGTCTTGCTCAGCCAGCACGCGGACCACAGGCTGTTGCCTCAGTGCAGGGAGGGTGCAGGCAGAGAAGTGGGGGTGCTGGGCGGAGCTCTGAGTCCCGGGTGGGGTCCAGTGGCCCTCGGCTGGGCCTGTGTACGGCACAGGCAGGGGAGTGAAATGAGACAGCAGGCAGGCTCTGAAGGCAGACAGACTCGAATTCAAATCCTGAGTGTCGTTCCGCAGCCCCACAGCTTGGGGTGAGCTATGTCACCTCTCCAGAGTAGTACCCTGGTTCACCCCCGTGGCTGTCGAGAGGCTTGGATGGGCTGTGCACCGCAGGCGCAGTGCTGGCATGTGATGCGTTCCTAGTCCTGCAGGCTGCTGTGCGCGACAGCTGGGCAGGGGGCGCAGGAGGACAGCGCCGACTCCTCCCTATATGGCAGCCCAGTAGCACACAGCCCCTCCTGGCTCTCTGGGGTCTTCTAAACCTATAGCAACCACATTTTCCAACCAACCTCAGTCTGAAAACGTGGCCTGAGCCTGGGGGAGAGAATCGGAAAGCGCAGTTGTGCAGAAAGCCCAGGATAAGTGACCGCCCCCCTCCCTCTCCCTAGAGCCGTTAAGGGTTTGGCTGTTTGCCCCATCAAGGTGCGGGTGAGACCTCCCCTGGAGCCAGCTCCCACCGCAGCTGCGTAGACTCATTTTATCCCAAACCCGCTTTCTGTGCCCAGGGCCTGGGTCTGAGGAGGCAGCTCCGAGGTTAGCTGGGAACGTGGTGTCCTCTGCCCTGTGGCTAGAGGCGCCAGAGGTCTGAGAGGCTGAGACTGCTGAGAGCGGGAAGGGCCTCCCATGGACCGGAGCTGATGCTTTGGGAAGCATCAAAAAGCCGCTCAGCAGTGGTGGGTGAGTGAAGGGCCCAGGTCTGTCCCGGGGCCTGCTGTGGGTCTTCCCACATCCCCTGACAGTGGGGACGTGTGGGACGGACTGGACACACTTGTCCCGAGGTGTCCCGGGGCGCCACGCCCGGCAGGTGACCCACAGTCCAGGCCCACCCGAGGCCTGGCTCCGAGCGCACCCGGAGAGCCTCGTTCTCCACGGAGCGCCTCCTCTGCTCTGTCCCCTGCTGGCCCTGGCACCGCGGCGAGGCAGCCATCCCGTCCCCCTACCAGAGCGCAGAGTCTGGTGACACACATGTTCCGTCCCTGCGCATCTGCAGCCTCGGTCAAGACCTGCTTCTGCCTCCTCTGGGCAACTCAGCTCTGCCACAGGGCCCGCCCCCGTTTGGACCCCACAGTGGTCTCATAGCCCCTGCTGTCACCCCGAGACTCTCCTCCGGAGCCCCCCTGGGCTCCATCCTCCTAGGGCAGACCTCCAAGTAGTGGGCACTGAAGCCATTTCTTTGCCCCCTCCCTTCCTAGTCTCTTCTTCCTTGTTCTCTTTTCTACTCTCCCTCTTCTTTCTCCACCCCCCCAACCCCACTCCCCTGCAGGCCCTCGGCTAGGGCTAGACCGCAGGGCTTCCAGGGAGCAGAGCCAGCTTCTCCAGCGTCAGCGCCGCCCAGCCCATGCTCCTGAGGCTCCTGACGTGGGAGGCTGCTCTGCTCTCTCCTCTCCCTCTTCCTGCCCTTCCTGTGCCTCTGCGCTCTGCCTTTCCCGGCCCTCCCTTACACCCCAGGAGGGGGCTCTCCCACCTCTCCTCCATGCTTACCTTCATTCCCTCCCTTCTCTAGCTGCAGGAAGGTGCCGCCCGCTGGAGGTCTGTGAGAGCCTGCAGGGCCCTTGGCTGATTTGGGAGGGCTACCTCCTGTCCCCCCATGCACCCTCTGCCCTTGTGGTCCCGTAACTTTCTTCGTGTTCCTTTGCCATTCACCATCCCTGCTGCCTCTCCACCCTCTTCATCACCTTCCTTCTCTCTTGGGGATTCTCAGCTGCTCTCCACATTGCTTTTCTGCTCCTCAAGTGCCTTAACTCCCCCCCCCCCCCCCCCCCCCNGTGCCTTAACTCCCCCCCCCCACCCACCCCCTTCCTTCTCCCCTTCTTTCCCACCTCCCACTGCCACCTCCTCCAGTAGCAGGCTCCCTTTCCCCTTCCCTTCCCACCCTCCCCTTGCTCTCCACCGCTGCCTGGTAACCCGTCTTATCACCAGGGCCTGCGTATACAAAAAAATAAATAAATAAAAAGGTCAGTGAGTGGAGGGAGCAGCAATAACCCCTAAAACAGTACTATCAGTGGAACATGATTGATCAATTGAATTCCATAGCGGCTGAAAAATGTGGGATTAAGTAGTGTATTATACGCACAATGAGTTGAGGCATGATGTTCATTTCAAGTTCATTTCGCCGGCCTCTGCCACCAGATCAGGCAATCAATAGGGGCAGCAGATATCATATATCACCTCTCTGCGGGCTGGGGAGAGAGCACCATAATCTCTCGCAAATTTAGAGTGACAGATTTGTCAAGATCTGAAGGGCCCCTGAATAAATGAAGGAAAAGAGACTCCTCCAGCCAGTGACCTGAGGACAAAGCTTCAGTTCAGCCCCGACACAGACACACCGACACACACACTCAAACGCATGCACACCAAGTCAAGCCACACACGGGCATGTACACAAACCCACAGGAACAAGCGGGAGTCTCGCCACACGTGTGCACACCCACGTGTGAGCACACGCTCACAGATAAATGCACACTCCCTCCCAGGACCCACCGGTGACACTGCAGGAACCTCACACAAAGACCCTCGCGGCCTCTCTTGGCTGTTGGCGGGGCTTCTGCCAGAGAGCATTACACACATGGACAGGACATGCACAGAGCCCAAGGGGTGGAAGTGGGGTGATAGCACATCCTGGCAAGAGAAGCAGGCCCAGGAGAAACACAGAGGACGTGGTGCCTGCTCCCCAGGTAACTGCAGGTGGTCATGCACCTCTCTGGAAAGGCACCCGCTCTGTCACTTACACAGACACTTATTTATCTGGATCTGTACATGCACCAACATAGCTACACAGAGAATACCACATGAAAGGGGGAATTAATGTGCCACACCCTAATCCACATAGAGAGATGCATATGCCCGCTAAGGCAGAAAGTCATTGCAGAGGCTTACACGGGAAACAAATAACAACCAAGTTTTGTGACAGTCAGAACACGGGGAACATAGAGATTGCATCTGGGCTGCGTCTGTGTCTCTGTCTACCTGGGACCTGAACCGGGTATCCTCCCTCTCTCTCTCTGTCTCTCACACACACACATGCACATGCGCAGACATGCTCACAGAGACCACTTTCTTTGCTTCCCATCTCCTTTGGAATAGAGTGGAGGGAAGACAAGCAGACCCCATGCTCCAGCGAGGCCAGCGAGAGAGGATGGCTGCAGGTTGAGGTTAATCAATATGTAATATTTTCTATGGTCTCCCGAATGATACTATATGGTGTTACTGTATATAATGCAGTATTGATTATATCATATCATATAATCACCTATAAACTGATATATATAACAATCCCAGAGGAGCACCCTGGGGCCTATAGCGTGGGCTGGCCCCAGGCCCAGTGTCCCCCAGCTGGTCTCAGGCTGAGGGAAGCCAAAGAACAGCCTCACTGTGGCTGGGGAGGCCCTCGCTGCAGCTGAGGGAGTGATGGCAGAGAAGGTGCTTTGCCTGCTGCGTGCTCTGCACACCGCCCAGGACCTGGTACAGGAGGCAGGAGCAGGAAAACGGGTAGCAGAGCGGTGGGAAGCCCGGGTGGGGCAGGAGGGGCACCATGTGGCTTTTCCCTCACAGAGTGAGTCTCGGCTCCCCGTGGAGACCTAAGAGCCAGAGGGCTGAGTAGCTGCCTGTGTCCAGGTCAAGGACAGAGGCCGGGAAGGCTGGCCGGGAGGCAGGGCATCCTCAGAGACCCTGTTCTCGGTCCCCACCCTCGCCAGCGTCTGGCTTCTGCTGTGCTGCCTGCCGGCCCGCTGTGGCCCCACAGAGGCCGAACGGCTCAGCTTAGCCTGCAGAGTGCCCCCTCCCTTGGTGACGAAGTTAATTACTTCACCCAGTCTCCGTGTTACACTCAGCCTCGGAGATTTGATGATTTTCCACCTCTGGAGTCAGTGGATCTGAAATTCATCTCAGAGCTGAGTTCAATTCTCCACAGGCCCAGGAGCGCCGGTCCAAGACACCCAGCTCCTCCCCCAGGCCCACCCAGGCAGGGGCAGAGGGCTCCGGGGAAGACAGGCTGCAGGGAGGTACCCAAAGCCCCTCTGGCTTCACCTCTGCCTCATCCTTGCTCCCAACTCGCACTCCCACTCTGTGCCGAGCTGCCTGTCCCTTCCCAAGTCCTCCGGAGCCTCTGGCTTCCCCGTGGCCAGTGTCCAGGTCAGCCCCTCTGGCCGAGAGACTGGGAGGAAGATGTCCCAGCAGGGGTGTCAGGCTTTAAGGCCCCAGCCTCCCCTCCCCTACCCAGCGCACACCCCGTGCCTCTGCCAGCCTGCGCTGATGCCCCGGTGTCCGTGTGTCCTCCAGACGTGTCCGAGGGCTCCGTCCCCAATGGAGACTCGCAAAGCGGCGTGGACAGTCTGAGGAAGCACTTGCGGGCCGACACCTTCACCCAGCAGCAGCTGGAAGCTTTGGACCGGGTCTTCGAGCGTCCCTCCTACCCTGATGTCTTCCAAGCATCAGAGCACATCAAATCGGAACAGGTGAGGAAGGAGCTTTCTGCTGACGGAAGGGGGAAGGAACTGGGCAGAGCGAGGCCTCTGGGAAATGTGTCATGGATGAGCCATGTGCACACAGCACCACATGTGCTACATGTGGCCAGGCGTGTTCGTGCTGGGTGAACCGCCTGCACAGGGGCGTTGCGGGAGAGAAGAGAAGGCACTGTCGTGCGGGGCTATTAGCAAGTACGGCATTGGGTAAATCTTACCCCTCATCAGAGCCTCTGTTTCCCGGTCTGTGCAATGAAGGCTGTGGATGTGCGGCCTAGCAGATTCTCAGCTGCTCCTGCCCGGAGCACAGCAGTGCCCCAGCCTGCACGCTCCCAGAGTCCTACAGAAAATCTGTGCAAGCCTATGTGCTCTTCTCGCCAGGTGTCAGGAGAGCCGCCGGTACCTGCCTCCTCCTCCCCAGGTCAGCTATCTGGTGCGAGCCCAGGTGGGCTACAGCCCAACCTTTAGACCCGGTCCTTCCCCTCGGTGCAGAGCCCCCCAAACACACCAGCAGCACATGCTGTGCAGAAACACATCTCCTGACGCCTGGCAGCTACCTGGGTGCATCTGCCCACCCCCCCACACGTGCGTGCACACACATACCCCCGCTGCATGAAGGCCCACTGGCTGGTAGGTGTCCATTCTCCCTGGACCGCCAGCCCAGCGCCGTCTGCACCGCGCATCAGTCCGGCCCCCCAGTGGCCATGCTCACACGCCCCCTCTTCCCTCAGGCACAGCCCCGTGCTGGCCCACGGCGTGGCAGCCGTGTTTGCACACGCACACCAGGGCCGCCCACGGCCTTGCGCCGTGCAGTTCCGCTCTAGGGCTCCCCCGGCTCCCAGCCACTCGCCTTTCTCCCCGCCCGTCCTTTTATCCCATAAGCTGTTTGTCTTCATAAAACAAAAATCAAAAGTCTTTTTAAGGTGCCCTGAGCCATAAACCAACAAAGGAGGAGCCGGCCGAGGCGGGCGGCTCGGTGCACCCTCCCTGAGTCCCCGGCTGTATTACAATGAATAACCTTTATTTACTTTCATTAGACTATTAAACACCAGCACAGTCATTTTTCCCCCTGAAACTCGGAGCAGGGCCCATAAAGCAAATCCGAAGCCTAATTGAGTTCATTTTAATTTCTCTCCGATCACAGCGAATTACTCTGGTGATAAATCAGGGGGCAGCTTCACCCCCAGTAGAAGGCCTAATTTGCAGCTAATTACAAAACTGATTTCTACAGGAAGATCAATACGAGAAGGAATTGGAAATGACGAGGCAATCCCGTCCAGCCTGGGAGGGGAGGGGGCCCTCTGGGGGGGCCAGGAAGCGGAAGGGAAAGAGCAGAAAATCAGTTTTAATTTAACGTAATATTAATCAGAGCAACTTTTCCTGCTTTGTGCGGGCTCCTGGCCTGCCCGGCGCTGGGGTCTGGCTCGGCGTGGTTGCAATAAAAAGGCAATTACCCGAGTGTTTCGGGCAGGACACCCTTTCAGAGTCAATGACTGGCCCCCTCCCACCCTTCTGTTAGCCATGTGGGCTCTCCCCCTCCCCAATTTCATACCCCAGTGCACAGGCAGAGAGCGAGGGGCCCGTGGGGCCGTCTTTGTTTGTTTTTAAAGAAGGGGCGCCAGCACCCGATCAGCAGGCCCAGCAGTGCCAGGTTGAAGGCCCCACCAAGTCCTTCCCCCAGCCAGGGCCTCTGCCCTCATGTCATGGCTCACCCCCCTGGCCAAGGCTTCTCACGCCAAGGGACCCTAAAACACCCTCGCCTCTGGGCAGGAGAGCCTCCCTGACTTGCTCTGCTCTCGGGACTTCCCAGGCAGGAGATGCCGCACACATTAAGGGGTGCGGGAGACCTTCCCTGATGCAGAGGCCAGACCCCCAGCTCGCAGAGTCAGGTCTGCCCCATCCACACAGATTCTCCATCACCCGCTGCCTGCCCCTCCCAGGCCCCGCCTTCTGCTGGCCACCTCCTTCCGCCCCATCTGGGAGGGCTCCCCGTCCCTCCTGTCCCTCCTCCCCATCTGCACACTGAGCCCTCGCCCACATGTGCTCATCAATACAGAGCTGTCGCCTTCTCTCTGCTCCCAGGGGAACGAGTACTCCCTCCCAGCCCTGACCCCTGGGCTTGATGAAGTCAAGTCGAGTCTATCTGCGTCCACCAACCCCGAACTGGGCAGCAACGTGTCAGGCACGCAGACCTACCCCGTGGTGACCGGTAAGGGAGCTTCCAGGAGGGTGGGGCGCGGCTCTCGGCGGAGGTGCCGGTGCCTGTGTCTTCAGGGGCCCAGGTGACAAGTGGGCCCCTGCCACAGTAACTGCAGAGAACGAGCATCCAAAACCCAGGCTGCTTCCCGAATGGTTGTGCAGACGTGGGGAGGAAAACTCGTGGTCAGGGCTTCTGTGGGCTGCAGCCGGAAAGAGCAGAGCTGGGAGGATAGTGGCTCGTTCTTTCTGCCCAGCCCCTGGCCTGTTTCACTTCTACCATTTTTCTCGCCGCCACTAAGATGCCAGAATTACAGGCCTCCCGCTGTGACACATGCAGAGGAATGAGGGGGGCAGTTAGGCCGGGCAGGTGAGGGTGGACAGGAGTGCCCAGTGTCCATCCTCCACCCCCTGGGTCCCGAGGCGTTTAGAGGGCCTGCTTTCCTCTCCCTCTGGTTTTGGTCTCAGAACATGGGGTCCAGCTGTGTGGTTGTAGAGCAGCCCAATTTTACGGTCCTCCTCCTGCTTCCCAAGGAGATCCCAGGGCTTCCCTCCCAAGCCAAGTGGGCTCAAGGCTGTCCTGCAGTCACAGGCAGGGTGGAGCACCCCACCCGGGTGCTCCCAAGGGTCGGGCCCAGCAGAGGCAGCGAGAGTGGCAGAAGGCTGCGGTGGGCCGGGTGAGGGGCTGGGCTAGGGAGCTCCAGGCTGCCGAGCTGTAGGCTGTGGAAGGCGCCTGGCACTGCAGCAGGGTTTCGGGGCCAGGGAAGTGCCCAAGTGGGAGAGACACACATTGAGGTGTTATTAAAATTCACCTAATTATTCTGGAGACACTAAAGCCAATGTGCCGTTTGTTCCCTGGGAGACAGAATGATTGAGAAGGGTCTCAGTGGGGATTGGGAGACACTGAGGCGTTACCTGCCGAGCAAGGCGGGTAGAGGAGGCCTGGGGACCTGGCAGCAGGGCAGTAAGAGGCAGCGTCGCATCCAACAGCAAAGACAGGGCCGGGCGTGGCCGCACTGTGGCACAGGCGCTGGCTCTGACGTGGCACTCACCTGAGCACGGCTCGGGTTCAGGTGATCTGCAGGCACCTGGGGCTTGGGAAAGCCCTGTTGTCGGTCCCTTCCCAGGCTCTCCCAATGGGAGTGTCTTGGTCCAGTTGTTTCCAGCCTGGACAGACTGGAGCTCTTTGGCTAGGCCATTAGAGACTCAGTTCTGGAAGCCTAGAGAACCGATGGGGCTTTGGGGAGTGACCACCTCAGCTCGGCTGCCAGTCAGGAGACAGACTGCTATCAGCTGGCCATCGGCAGGAGCCCTCCTCCGCCCACCTTGGAAGCTCTCTGGCGTGCTGGGTCTTCTGTCGCAAGGTGGAAGAGATGGCCTAGGCTGGGCCAGCTTTCTCCTGGTCTGCTGGAAGTTAGTGGTCACTTCCCAAAGTGGCTTACCCAGGCAGCTGGCAAAAGGGCACCCGGGAGACTTCTCTCTAAGCCTCGTTGTGCTTCCCTGTGCCTGGGGTCACTGTCCAGAAGGCAGGAGGGGCTTCCTGGGGTGGGGAGATAGGTCTTTGGGATAGGGTTCCTGCTGCAGGGGAACTCGGGTTGGTGCAGAGAAGTGACTCCACCTTGAGCGTCCCCCGCCTGCCTCCCCCCCATGGCCCTGGAACAGTCCCAGCTCAGCCTGGGAACATCTCCGGCTGATCCATCTGGATCCAAGTGTGAGAAAAGTTCATTTCAGACCCAGCTTGACATTCCCAGGTGGCAAGTTAGCACTAACATCTCAATCTGTATGCGACATTTCAATCAAGCGAGGAGTAACAAAAGCAGAACCATTAACATTCGGAGCTGTTCACCAGTGGTAATGACGGGGAAACTCGCTCAGAAACTGGAAATTACCAAAAAGAGAGAAGTGTGTGGAGAGGTGGGGGAGGGGACAGGAGCAGGGTGGGGGCAGGGAACAATTTTTCTACACTTAGGCCAAGATCCAATGTTTGGATTAATGGTGCCATTACCCAAGAAAGGGCTGCAGATTATGCTCATTCTTAAAATGTTTTTGCTGGCAATTAAACGGCTGCAGCTATTGATCTTTGTTGATTTTATGTCCTCCTAATTTGCATAATCTATTAAAGATGAATGATTCATGATGTGTTTATTATGGGGACAAACAGAATTTGCTGGAGGTACTGTCAAGGTGAGAGACGGGGCAGTGTCCAGAGACATCACGGCCATCGCGGCAGTGGGTCCGTGCGTCGGGCAGGCCTTCGTGGGTAGCAGGGACTCAGTGCAAGGAATGCAGACCCAAGAGAGGTGCACTTTGGGTGAGTTCTTCTAGACAGATGTTGGCATCTGTGAGAACTGGACTTCTAGCCTGGCTGGGATTGAGGCAAGGCTTTGGCGTATTTGTAGAAATTCCCTTCAAAGGTTTTTACGAAGCTCATTTTGTGTGTGGGCGGGAAATTGCGAAGGTCTTTGGTGAAGGATGAAAAGAGGCACATCAGGGCCTCTGGCCAGGTGTATTTCAGGTGAGGGCGGCGTGGCGTCCTGTGCCCATGGCCTGGCTTGGGTGTGCCAGGGTATCCTGAGAGCCCCCTAGCCCCTGCGTCTCAGGCCCCGGCACCTCTGCTCGGGGCAGGCCGCGGAGGCTGCAGGCCTCCAGGAGTGAGTCCTGGGGAAGCCAGCCCAGGAACGCCCTGGCCCAACCTGAAGAGTCAACCTTATTGATATTCCTGCCACTTCCTGGCACTGGAGGCTGATTTCAAACTTCAGCAGCCACTTGATGCAACTGTTCCACAAGAGAAGAGAGGAGCTTGGACTATTGTGTGGCAGGGAGAGAGGGACCCAGTGGGCCAGGACACAGCTAATCACATTGCAAGCAAGGGTGGCCGCCGGAGGCAGGGGCTCGGGCCAGCGGGCTCCCTCCCCACCTTCCATCACGGAACCAAGGAGAAAGACTGATTTTTCTGGGTAGTGTTTGCAAGTTCTGCCGAGATTTTAATTTCACTGCATCACAACTCAGCAAGCTGCCAAGTCAAGCTGGTTATTTAAATTTATCACCCACTTTCCCTTCCGCCGCTGGGCTGCTCTAGCTCAGCGGCATCTCTTCTCTCCAGCCCACTGCTCTAGGCTGCTGGTCTGGAACGGAGCCGAGTCGCTCCTAAGTGATAAGGAAAAAGGGACCAGCTAGATGAGAGTGACTTGGGGGTTCTCCGGCCCCAGGCTTCTCAGGTTGGCTGGCTGTGGCTGGTACCTTCTATTGCGTTCTTGTGCTTCCGGAGGACCCCCGGGCAGCCTCCATCAAGCCCTCAGGAGTCCAGGGGACCTCCAGGCCAGGCCTTTTCAGAGATGATGTTCCCCCAACTGTGTGCTGGCGCCTTCACTCCCTCAACTCTCCCATCACAGGCAGGAAAGAGTCTCTCCTCGCCATGACCTCCTCGCCTCCACCTGCCTTCTTGTGCCCGCCGGGGTCTGTGACCACAGACGAGCACAAGGGACCGTGGCAGTGAGGCTGACCCTGGAGGAGGAGATGAGTACTAGCTTCAGCATCCCCAAGGTCACCTGGAGATGCTTTTGAGCATTTAGAGAGCCCTTCGGCCTGGTGAACGTCCACCCTGGAAGTGAGAGCAGGCTCGCCGTCTGGGAGCCGGTGGAGCTGGATGGGGCTGGAGAACGCCAGGGCTGGTGCTGCGGCTCCCCTGCTTACTCAGGAGCTGAGGTGGGCACTTCTGCAGCAGGCGGCGCCCTCTGGCCGCTAGTGGGCATCACCGCCCGGCACCAGGGGAGCGCGCACAGTTCCCGCCACCCTGATTTATCCCAGAGTGCTCTGAAGGAATGGGATTGATCTCCAGAAGCAAGGCAGGCAGACTCACCCAAGCACAGCTGGAAAAAATGAAACAACAAGAATTATTGACACACGGCCAGACCCACTCTCTGGCGCCAAAAATACAAGGACACTGGAGCCAGAGCCATATGCGAGCGGCCGCTGACCTCACTCAGAGGGGACCTCCTTAAGGGATTCTGGGGCGTCCTACGCCGACAGGAGACATGAGTTTGGATCCAAGAGAAGCAGGATTATCCTCTTTAAGACTTATCCAGCAAAGGGAAACATGCAAATACCTCCCAGGGGCCTAGGGAAGCAAGCAAGGAGGACAAATGTCACCAAGGGAAATGGAGGGCAGAGCCCACATTGACGCCATGAGTGTGTGGCAGGTCCCACCAGCCAAGAACTTACATAAGAACATGCCCAGGCCAGCAGCCCAACCAGAAACTGCAGCAGGAAGCGGGGCAGGCCTTCTCCGTAGGCACTGCCCAATCCGGGTCCGTGGGACTCCCGCAGGAGACAAAGCCCCCACTGAAGATGAGCTCACTATACAAGTTACACATCTCATGTGAATACAAACTAGCATGAGGGAGTTAGCAGAAGCAATATATGGACAATTAACGTCCCCCAAAACTGGAGTAATAGACAAATCCAATCCAAAACAACTATAAAATAAGCCTATTTAATAGTCTAAAAATGATAAAAGTATCTGTTGTGTCTTTATCATAGACCCAGATCCCACCTCCCCTTCCCCACCACTGCTCAGCAAATCGGCAGGTGACGCAAACCAAAAAAGCGCAAAGCATGAAGACCACACCTGTAGCTCGCTGCTCCGGTGTCCAGGAGCCGCGGAAAGGACTGCGCTCAGGCAGCCCGAAAGCAGAGCCTGGCCCCTGTCCGTGCACGTTCCCAGCCTGCTGAGTCTCCCGCACAATCTTCCCTTTGCCTTAGAAATATGTCCCCACACTGAGAACTAGGAACAAGGCCAGTACTTTCCTCCCCAGTGCAGGGAGGAGCGAGGGAAGCCGTGCTAACTTCCCCCTTGGTAGCAAGAAGGCGCAGAGAAGTTGGTTTTATCCAGTTGCTTTGGGAAAAATTTCTCTTGCTGCCTAGAGACTGTGGCCCTGAAGGAATCTCCAGCTAAGATCCAGGGCTGTGGGTGCTGCCCAGGAGGAGGGGAGCAGAAGGTGCTGACTCCTGGCATCTGCACATCTGAGTAGCCAGGGAGGCCAGCAAGGCAGAGTTCAAAGCTGAGAAGCAAGAGCCGGCTCAGGGTCCTGGAAGCCCAGGGGCGGTGCAGGCTCCAGGCAGGGCTGTGAGTGCACAGAAGCTGACTCCTTGGCCTTCTCTGAGACGGCCGCAAAGTGGCCTTTTGGCAGATAGAAGCATGGACCCTGGGAAACACCCTTCTTCCTATGCAGGGAGTCTGGGGACCTCAGGAACTGCCTCTTTCCTGCAGTTAACAGCCCCCCTCAATGCAACTGCATTTCCCTCCATAAAACAAACAGCTTAGCCCTTGGCCAGCCCCTCTGGGGAGGAGGGGGCAATAAAGATTGAGAAATGTTTCTGAAGAAGGCTGGGAGGCTCCTAGCCTTGTCTATTGGCTCAAAGCCCCTGATTAGCTAGAGGAATTTAGGGCACAGACATCAGAGTTTCTCTGCAGCCATGAAAGGACAGCCCTCAATGGCAGAGGCCACCCAGCCAGAGGGAGGCGCCTACACCCAAGGGCTCCAGACCCTTCATCTAGCTGAGAAGGCCCAAGAGAAAGAGGTTAGTCTGTTTCAAACATCCCTGAGGCCTTCCGCCACATCCCCAAGGACCTCTAGCCCCCAGACATCAGCTCTGATTTAATTATGGGGGCATTTCCATAGCAATGAGACATTGACAGATAATGCCGTACCCTGGGCCTGCAGCCTAGGGGGCCTTTGGATCAGGGCTCTTTGCAGCCCTCCTCCAAAGATTCACCCTAGAGGGAAAGGATTTAAAAAGAGACACTAAACCCCTCTAGGACTGGGAGAGTGGGGCCAAATTTGAGCAGACTCAACTAGTGTTCCAATCTCAGCCAGTCCAGCGAGACAGGCTGCCCTCCCTGCAGAGTGCCTTGGGCAGGAACCCATGGGGTAGGCTGAGAAAGGGCTGCAGTGGGAAGGAGCACTTGGGGGGATGGAGAAGTTGCGAAGTGTTCCTGGCGTCTTTGCAAAGGCGCAGTCCTGCGGCCTTCTAATTTGGTCTCAGTTTGGCATCTTGGGTCTTTCTTCTTGACACCTCTCTCCATCTCTTCTCTCCATCCGTGAGACACAAACACGGAGCACGCCAAATGGACTGTTCTTGGTCCCCCTCAGTCTTACCAACTCATTGAGGGATCCAGGCCAGTGTTGACTGTGGGAAACATCTTTTTGAGAAGTCTCTGGTCTTTGTTTCAAGTGCACGCAGCAGCCACCTCAGGCTGCTCAGGGCTGCCTCGTAGAAAACTTTGGGCTCCGCTGCCACTGCTTTCGTGATCAGCGCGGTTGTAGGCTATAGGGAGCCTTTCGGTTGCTGTAGATGCTTAGAGATGCTTGGGATGTACCAAAAGAGAGTTTTCCAAAAAGGAGATCCCCGGATACTAAGCTTGCTCACCCCATTTTTTTGGGGGGGCACTTTTTTGACTAAGTAAAAATAAAGTCAGTTAACCCTACCTTTTCTGAATGATCAGAACCTCTCAACAGTCGTGTCCTGCTGTGAATTGGAACCAAGGGCTTAGAAATGTCCTGGTGACCTCAAAGTTACCAAGGTGAGCCCTTCCTCTCTCCCGACCAAGGACACACCTACTCACCCCCTAAGGAGACCCCCATGCCCTCCCAGGTCGATCAGATGCTCCCTTCTCCCACTATTAACTGTAGCGTCGAGACAAAGAAGCCAGCGCTTTCTCAGCCCTGAGCTTTGGGAAGTGAACCCTGCAACCGTTGCTGCCTCTGAGAAGGCGCTTTGCTTGCCTTCAACCTGGAATCCTCCCCTCTCCTCCCCTTGGCGCTGGAGTGGCAGGCCTGGAGGGAGGAAATCCTGCAGCAAGCTGGGAGAGCAGCCTAATGCTCCAGCAGCTTAACTGGCCGTTTTCCTTGGGATTAGGGTTTCACTTACACAGAGCGCCTGAAAAACGCTGCACTTTCGGAAGGATTAGAGCTGACAATTCAGTGCTCTCAGAGAACAAAATAAAGCCCGAGAGGAACTGGGAGACCTGGCGTATCAGGAGACTGTGCAAACAGGCTTAACCTTTGCCCACCCAGCACGGGGGTCTTTTGCTCTGAGCCCATCCATGAGCCTGGGCCCAGCCTCGGGACCGCCAAATGCCAGCACTGCCCAGCTCCAGCATTCACTAGTGATGTGCTGAAGGAGCCAGAGAAAGCATGTGTTGGGGACTGAACTGGAGGGCAGGGCGTGTTCCCCTCTCAGGGTTTCAGTTCTTCCTCCAGAAGACGAAGCTGGACTCAAAGCCTTTCAAGATTTTGAAAATGTGGCTGATTCTCCCAACTGCACAGTCCGAGGGCCCTGAGGCTGCACCTCCATCCCTGAGACCACTTCTGGGCAGCCCTGGGCCACAGGCTGTGGGATGAGTGGGGCTGCTGGGAAGGAGGGAGGAACAACACTGGTTGTGACCCGATGGTTGGCGGGCCAGGCCCAGACCTCACTAAGCCCACACAGATCTGGGCAGCGTCCCTGCCTGGGACATCCCAGGGACCAAAGGTACAGCTGTTAGAACCTAGATCAGCCAGGAAAACAGCCACCTGAGCTGTGGGCACAGCCCCCTCTGCTGGCATGGAGAGCCGGCAAGCCTCAGGTTGGGGGGCTGGAACTGGGGACAAGGGGGCAAGACTGGACTGGGCTGGGGCAAAGCACCTCTGCCCCAGAGCACAAACCTTTGGGAGGATTTGGAAACCAAGGGAAAAAGAGAAACAAGCATCATATGTAGAAAACTACGTCTCCTTTTAAAGCATCTTATACAAATTTAAAGTATGTCACTTTAGTGTTATATGTAGCTGTCATTGGTCACAAAGAGCCCATAATTTGTATAGTAAATAAATGTACAGTATATACAGTAATTACGGATTTAATAACTGTATAGTCTTGCATTATAAATGATGTGTCAAATACAGGAACCAACTGTCAACCTTGAAGAAATCTAATGTCTTTATTTTTGCTACCTTCTAAGAAGCAGACAAAACTTGAGGATAGGATAGTAAAACAAGAGTTATGTTTTCTGGCCTTAGGGTCCTCCAGAGTGTCAAGTGGATAGAGAAAGTGCTCATTTTCAGAGAAAGATGCTGAGGAAAAGCATCTCTGAACTCACTGAATATGACTTTAGCTGTATAAATCTACGTCTAATAAGTCTCGTCGACTGAGCCATCACTACCTGTGGTCTCTGCTGCTTTGGCGGGTTCCTTTTTATTATTTCCTTGGTCTTCTGAATGCTGATATTTTCCTTGACTTGAGATAAGGCTGTCTGTGCCTTTTGATTTTTTTTCTTCTTCTTTGTATGCTCTTGTTTATTGGTACAATTTGAGTAGTTTCAAACAAATCATTGTCTTTTTATGTCAAAGAACAGAGGTTCTTATGGTCTTTTCTAAACAGTGGTTAATCTTTGATCACAAACACATTTGATACTGTGATAAAAGTCATCTAGAGATTATACATTTGTGTATCTGTAACACTTATGCTTAGCTTTATGTGGACTCTGAAAGGCATTTATGGAATCCTATGGGATCAGTAACCCCAATTAAAAATGCTTGCTATAGAAAATGAAAGAACCTAAAACATGCAAGAAAAAATAAGTGACGAGATGTTCTGTAATCGGAAGGACTCACTTGGCATAATCCCAGGTTACTTTCTTGGGTCAAATACCTATCTTATTTTCTGGACCCCACAATATTTGAGATTGTAGAATCCTAAATTATCAACTTCTAGAATCAACTCTCAAATATTCTTGTTCTGTAGCCCAGGCTCTGCCCTCTACTAACTGAGAAGTCTTGGACATCATACTTACTGCTCTGAGTTTGTTTTTCTTCTGTAAAAAAGGGACTAAATACAGATCAACATTATAGGTTGAAATGAGGATTAAATGAGATAATGTACACAAAATCTATCTAGGCTCATGCTTAGCATAAAAAAGGTGTTCAGTAAATTTCTAGCTAGATCAGGAGCAGGTAAAAACACAACTCTGTCCTTACATCTCAGACTTGACAAAATAGCATAACTTATCTGATGAATAGAAGTTTCTAATTTCTTAATAAAGTTTCTTTCACTTTGCTTTTCTCTGTAGTTGGAAGAGAAACTGCACTTAGATTCTCCAAAACTGTTGATTTGATCTGGCCCATTTGGTAAGGAATGTCTGACAAAAGTGCACTGTCTGATTCAGATGTAGTGATTGCTGTAGAAATTGGCTTTAGAATCTTCAGGGACTTCCGCAGTTGAACTGAGAAGGCAGCCTCATCAAGTACAGTGCTGCTAACACTTCTGGGTACTTTAAGATTCTCGACTACTACTGTTTCTTGAAGAGCCTCTTTGTTTTTTAGAAAACTCTCAAAGGAGATTAATACTTCACCCCATGGAGTTTTACTACAGAGCTTCAGTATCAGTATTTTATTCTTTGTGTCCTGTTTTTCCTGCCTTATCTTAATGACAGCAGTGACAATATGAGACTTGGCTTGTCAGAACATTTCTTTTCCTGCTCTTTGCCTATTTTGAGGAGCATCTGGCTTCATGTTATCATTAAAGACTGAGTAATATAGACAGAGCTTCGAACTTTAACTTTGTCATTCACTATGCCTATGCCTCCATTTCCCAGCTTTAAAACCAGACTGTTAGACCTGTCATCCCAAAGTCTGACATCTTTACAAACTTTATAACCTTAGGCAGCAAATGCCCAACATGAAATGCTCATTCTCTTATAATTCATGAATTTTTTTTTAATCCGTTTGTGATTCCTGGTGCTGTTTCATGTTACGGGCATTGTCAGTGAGCAAAGCAAATCCTTTTCTGCTTCCTCTCTCCTGTTGAATGGCACATATTTTATAACTGGGATGTTCTGCCATGTCGCTGTTTCCTCCTGTTTCTGAATGGTTGCTTGTTTGTTTTAAGGAAGAAACTGTGCTGCTTTACAGTTTTAAAGTCCATCTCCACACCCATGTGTCCACCCCGCTGTAGTAACACAAGACCCAGTGCTCTGTCGATTCTCCATTGCACGGACCCCATTTCCCATTCATATTCTCTCGCCAAAAGAGGCTTGCTCACAGAACGCTGCTGGACAAATGCTAAGACAGTCTTAGTAATTTGAAAACCTCCTGCTGTATGTGTTTTCCATTATTGACAGTGGTGTTCCAGAAGAATAGATGGCTCTGGCAAAGAGTTTGGTCAATTTTTTTCCTGCTCTTCACAAGTCACCTGGGTACTAATGAAGCCACCGAGAGTGCTTTCTGTGCAGCGGTTTGTACTTTCATGGGCTCAGGGGCCCTGCACAGGCACAGCTGTGTGTGGAGCGTCCGGAAGCTGGCCTGCACGCTCCTCGTCAGGGCTCTTTTCACCTTTTAAAAATACCTGCATAGCACGTCCCAGGTTCACTTTTTAAATAGAATTTGGAGATGTGTCTTTGACTCAGCAGTCTGGTGGGTGACTGTCAGCACGCAGAAGTTTCTGTGTGTTGGAAGTGGACCACCCTTTCATTTCGCAAGAGAAAAAAGCGGTGGAAATGAAGAGTGTGGGAGGCACACACTTCCCCGTCCAGTGTTTCTTCCTCTCTCCTGAAGCTAGGCAGGGGACACTGTGACAAGCCTTCAGTTACAAGGAGTTCATGACAGGCTATGGGAACCGTGCAGCCAGATGTGTTTACATTCCTGTTGGTTAAGAAGGAAGCCTACCTCTTTTTGTGACTGCTTTGTAGAATTAAGATCGTGGGGCTTAGAGGAACTGGGTTTCTGTATCTTTCAAAACCTTTTGCCTCACTCTCCTGTCTTGGGTCTTTCTTAAGCAATAAATCGCCACATTATCCATCTCTCTAGGAATTAGGAGGTACCACTGTATTGTTCACTTCAGGTCCACTCTGCTGAGGTGGTCGGGGGAGTGTACCTTTCACTGACAAAAGAAGTCAATAAAAGAAAACCTGATTCTTTCTTCTGTGTCTCTGGCAGCAAACACAGATTCTGTCTTCTATCTCTCTGGAGATCTGAATTAATCTCTTATATGACAGTTCTAGTCTGTTGCTTGTTCTTGAGTTTTAAGAAATGTAAGCTATTAGATAGGTATAGAGAAAACTTACTCTGTTGTCTGCTAAAGCTCAGTCCCTCACTATAAATCATAACCCATTGCTTAAACTATTTTTAGGAAAAAGCTGGTTCCAACATTGACATTTTGTCCCTGTCTTTACCTCTATAGAGGAGACTAACACTTGTAAAACAATCAGAAAACAATATAACCTGCCTGGAATTGACTGTAAGTGCAATAGAGTGATAGAGAATTGATCAACAAGTATTTATTGAGCATCTATCATGTTCTCAACTATGCAAGAAAGAGGAGACAGGCCCTGCCCGAGGCGGATTATGATCTGTTTGAGGAGCCGTGACGTGAAACAATAGGGCTGGTGGAGGAAATGGAGCCACCAGGTACACGGCAGACTGCGGTTTAAGGGAGAGGCGCTGTCCCTGTGGGTAGACGGGTAGGGGGTTAAGGATTGAGATGGAAGGAGAGGGAGGCTGAGGAAGGAAAAGAAAACAATATGGTAAAGGCACAGAGGTTCCCCACACACAGTGACACTGTCATACCAAACCAGGAGGGGTGACAGTCGGAGCTGAGCAAGTTGGGGGGGGGGTGAGGACCTGGAGGCTACAGATTCAAACTGTGGACTACGGAGAATCGATGATGGTTTTCACGAGGGAAACAGTGCAGCGAAAGCCGAGAGGCAGCCACCTTCGGGAGAGACGGGAGGGGGAAGCATGTTGAGGCAGAGTATACAAACCAAGAAAATGTGGTGGGAAACCAAGGAGAAGAGCTCGGGAGCTGAGTGGTCGAGATGGCAGAGTAAGTAGAGGCAGGACTCAGCCAAGAATTGACAACAGGGTGACTGACTTCATGTGGAGGGAGGAGGTCCTGCCCACAGGACCCCCAAGTTCTGGGTCTGCTGTGCCTCAGGAGGGTCTGTAGGGCTGGCTGGGAAGAGGGGTCACCCCTGACTCCTGTCAGCTATGAGGTGGCGGGGGCTAATGGATGGAAGCGTGTGACAGGTGGCTGGGAATGCTGCCTGCGTCCTGAGGGGAGGAGTTCAGAGGTGGGAAGAAAGGGGTGAGGAAGCACACAAGTCTCAGAGGAGGAGGGGAGGTCAACTTCAAGGGGAGCGAGAGAAGAATCTTGGAGTAACCATCAAGAGGATGGTGATTTGGCAAAACACAGCAAATCAGTCATGACCACCTTGCCTTCCTGGGGTTGTGGAGGGCAGAGTGGCGCCGGCTGAAGAGGGGTCTCTGGACAGGTTAAGTGGGGCCTGGAGATGCAGAAGGTAAAGTAGTCTGGGTGTGTGGAAGTGTGGGGATGGGCGAGGCAATTATTGTCCTTAGAGACTGGAGTGTGCTCAGTGCAGAGCCCCTCATGGCAATGGAGGGGACGGGCGAGGAAGGGCGGTCATTGGTCCAGGGGCGATGTCTGCAGACCATGGGCATCTCCCTAATACAGACTTGCTTTGCCTTCACTCCAGGACACTGCTAAGGGAGCTCTGCCTCCCACCCTCCAGGCTCCAGCTAATAGAGGCCTCCAGGGACAAAAGTCCAGCAGCAGCCGGGGGGAGGGCGAGCAGATCTTGCTTATTGGAACTTGATCTGATCCACTTGCACTGTTGGCTCAAAGCTCCCAATTTGATTCAGGGAAGGTTTTCTATCATTTAAATGTCATAAACACTAAAGCTGGTCCCTGCTTTCCACACCTGCCAGGCCTGGCACCTGCAGTTCCACTTGGAGGGGACAAGGAACACCCATCAGCTCCTGTGTGGGTGGTAGTGGGGTGTCCTCCAAGCCTGAAGGAAAGATGGGGTGTTAGGAAGAGGAGAAGTAAGCAGGATTAGAGAGATCTATTTGGCTACTGGAGATACCCCTACAGAATATGTTGCTGGAAGGAGGAGTTAGAACAGGCCCTCTCCCTCCCATCCCCATCTGGGTTTGGGCCACAAAGACTCACAGATAAATGCAAACTCACAGACACACACACATGGAGCTACACAGAGCAGAGGGGCAGACCCACAGCTGATGGCAGGTCGACACGCAGCTAGTGAGCGGGGGCACATGTAAAGGCACATCTGGAGCTGCTCATCCAGCGGCATCCCCACATGTCTGCACACAGCTCTTTGCTCTCCACAGCAAAGAGAGTCCCTTTCCCGGAGCCCCGTGTGAGCAGAGGCAGGCCCCTATCTTCCGGCCTCACTCCTTCCCCTTTGTGTTTTTCCAGGTCGTGACATGGCGAGCACCACTCTGCCTGGTTATCCCCCTCACGTGCCCCCCACTGGCCAGGGAAGCTACCCCACCTCCACCCTGGCAGGAATGGTGCCTGGTAGGTGACAATGCGGCAGCTGCCTAATTGGGGGGAGGGGTAACTAAATTGTGGGTGAGCTGCTGAGTGGTCTATAGTCGGAGACTGGGGGCTGGGGAAGACCTAACATCACCTCCCAAAAGAGCACTGTTGTTCCATCCCTCTCATTTGGTCCCTCATCCCCTGTCCCCATGAGCACCCCAGGGAGGAAGCCTGCAGACATGCCCCTTGTATGTACCCCACTGCATTGTCATGGCCCCTCCAAAGTGCCCCTCTCCTGAGCCTGTGCCCTGGGACACTCAGCCTCACCTCCACCCTCAATGCCCCAGCCCACTGCTTGGAAGCGCCTACCCTGGTTTCCATGGAAACTTGGAGCCAAGCACCAGTTCCAGAGGCATGTCTGTGACTCAGACAGAGCCACCCTAGCCCACACCAACCCACAGGGGAGACCAGTGAAAGTGCCAAGGACCAGCCCCACCTGAGAGGGGGACTAGTCTCTTAGGGAAAAGGAAATGAGGACAGGCCACGCAGGAACCAGAGCGACTGGGTTCAGAGAGACAAGCTAGAACACCCCCAGATCTGCTCAGAGAAACCCTCACTGCCCCTTGGGGGCTCTGGCCCATTCCTTGTCTGAGAGGAGTTGGGTTTGGGATGTGTGGATGAGAAAGGAAGATCCCACATTTAGGGTCTGGTACTGCCCTGGAGGTTGTGCTCTCCCAACCCTTCACCCCAGACTGGGAGGCCAGCTTGAGGCCAGAGGGCTGATGCTCTAGTCACATAAACAACCACCACCGAAAACCATGTCATTTTAGAGGGTGACACACTGGGCCTGCACCCCACTCTCTCTGCTGCTCTCCTGTGTGTCCCTTCCCCAAAGCTCGACTTCCATGGGGGGAATTAGACAGAAGAGGGTGACTGGCCTAATTCCTGGACCATCCATCCAGGGACAGCTTTGGGTGGGGAGAGTCTGGGGGAGGAGGATGGCAAAGAGGGAGATTGCTGCAGGGTGGCATGGGTAGGCCTGAGGGGAGTTAGCACGAGTAAGGAGAGCTTTTACCTCTCTTTGGAGTGGGTGAGGGGATCCCTGCCCAGCTTCCAGGAAGGGGAAGTAGCGGCACCAGGGGCAAGAGGGCTCTTCCTGAGGTCCCAGCAGAGAGCAGGTGGAGCCTGGAGGTCTCAGAGAGGTGGAGGTGAGGGAGGGGGCAGTCTGCAAGGAGGTGGGGATGAGGGGAGCTGCCGAGAGCTCATGGTGGCAAGGGGGGAGTCGTTAAACAGAATCTAGTGCTGATGAGGAAATTACACTTGTTTCATTAGCGATGGGGAAGGAGATAGCTCAGTTCCTCTTGGTCACAGTTGAGCTCAGAAGCTCATTATCCTGCTGCACGCATGCTTTCCCTCCTCGTCAATAAACAGGCTTTCCAGTGGCTGCATCCCCCACCCCCACCCCAGCTCCCTCTCCGAGAGGGGCCCCTTCTCCTCTACTTAACCCGCGGTTAGGGATCACTGTAAACAGTCTGGGGTCATCACACAGGAGAAAGGGCGAGGGGAAACCCTGAGGCCTGGCCTTTCTCCCGCGGAGGGAGGGAGGCGGCTTCCGACGGCCAGCGCACTCTCAGCCCACAGCGCCCTGTGCTCAAGCCTGCCGGCCCACGGGCAGTCTACCTGCTTCCCGCAGCCTCCTTCCCCCAGCGTGGGGCAAGTACCCAGCCTCTCAAGGGAAAGCGGGAGGGGCTGTTTCCCAGCAGAGCCCCCACCCCTTGCACTGGCACCTCGCTGAGGTGCCATTCTTAGGACTTTCTATGACAAAATGCCCGCAGGCCTTTCTTCACTACCCTCGGGCTTCCATCCCGCGGACCCCATGAACTAGTCTCCTAGAACTGGAGTCTCCAGTAAAAGGCCTGGCCCCAGCGCGGGGCGTGGGCTCTCCGGGGTGGAACAAACCCTTCCTGGCGGCCGGGAGCGCCTCTTTGGGGAGCGCGGCAGGGTACTGTCCCACCGAGCCCTCCAGGCCAGAGGTCCTTGGGGGTTGCTGTTGC
>JAGFMF010011406.1:2457160-2505875 GCA_019455555.1 Galemys pyrenaicus | reverse complement strand
GCGAGTCTGACACCACCGCCCCCCCCCCCCTCCTGCAGGGAGTGAGTTCTCCGGCAACCCGTACAGCCACCCCCAGTACACGGCCTACAACGAGGCTTGGAGATTCAGCAACCCCGCCTTACTAAGTGAGTACGCCACCTGGCTGGCCGGCAGCTCAGCGCGTCCGCCTGGCCGGCTGGGGGCTGCTTCCCGACGCAGGGCCCAGGCCCTCGAGCCCGACCTTCGGGACCGGGCGGGCAGCTCTGAAGTGCAGCGCCGAGGCCCGGGGTCCCTTGAGGACGCCGGTGCCTCTTGCCCTCCGCCGCACCTCCTCTCCCGGTCGCTCCGCGTCGCCCCGTCCCAGCCCCTCCCTCCACGTCTGCGGGCGGTGGCGGTCAGAGGTCGGGTCCCTCTCCTGCCCACGACTGCAGCTGTCCTGGACACAGTGGGCCTGCAGCGCCGCGAGGTCTCCCTGCCCGGATCCCGCCAGACCCCAGCCCGGGGAGGTCTTTGCTTTGCTTTGCTTTCCTTTTTTGTTCTCCTGTTTGTCCTCTCACCCAGCCCATTCTTCTCCTGTGTTAACTTCCAGGTTCCCCTTATTATTATAGTGCCGCCCCCCGGGGCTCCGCCCCTGCCGCTGCTGCCGCTGCCTATGACCGCCACTAGTTACCGCGGGGACCACATCAAGCTTCAGGCCGACAGCTTCGGCCTCCACATCGTCCCTGTCTGAGCGCCCGCCCCGGAGGGAGGGAGGACCAGCGCGACCGATGCCTCCCGGCCACCGCCCAGCCCCGCCCCACCCCTGGACCCCACAGCCCTTCACTGCACCCGTCGAAGGCCCGAGACAGGACGGGTGGAACCGCGGGCGGGACCCTCAGGCCGGGCCCGCCGCCCCCAACCCCGCCCGCCGCCCCTCCCCGCCTGCCTGGACTGCACGAGTCGTCGCGAGGAGGGCCCGACCTGGTCACCCGGGCCTCGCCAGAGCCGGCCCTGGAGCTGACCGGCCATCCCGCCAGACTGGCCCGACCCGCCACTGCGTGCGGGGGACACGTTTCTGTGACACACAATCAGCGCGGACTGCAGCGTGGCCCAGCCTCGGAGCAGCCCGCTTCGGATGCTCCGGAGCCGGGAGGCTTCGCTGGAGGGACTGGGCAAAGGGAACTAAGGACAAACGACGTTCTGCAGGAGAAAGAGCCTGCTGCCGAGCCCGGGGCGAGGTCCTACCGCGCGCCAGCCAGGTCGCCCCGCCTTCTGAGGTGCCCGGCCCCAGGAGGTGGGCTGGAGTGGAGACGCGGAGCCGGGGTACAGGGAATGGGGTAGTCAGGGCTTCCCAAGGTCAGGACCCGAGGCACGCGGCCCGGCAGCCCGCACCCAGCGAGCCCGACTCTCGGCTCTTCCCTGCTCCACGCAACTGCCGGGCAGCCCCGGGTCCGGCCCGCCTACTAGCGTCCAGCTCGGCCCGCCTCGCCCCTACCTCAGCACCTCTTCCATCTGCCGACCTCCGGGTGCCCCTCCTGCCTGCCCTCCACCCCATCTGCACCCTCCACCCGACTGGCCACCGCATGGGGGCTCCCGGGTGCCTGCCGCGGACCGACGCCCTAGGCCCCGGCACGGTCGTGTCTGAGTAACTACTTGTCTGTAACTACTTGATGCCCCGCCCCGACACAGACCCCGGCCTGCTGGTGGCAAAGCAGGTTCTGAGCTGCGGAGGGTGCGAGTGGGGCTGCCCGCTCCATCCCCAGTGTCACCCCGGCCTCCGCCGGCAGGGACTGCGCAGGCCCGCGAACAGTCTACATCTATTTAATATGATGGTCTTTGCAAAGAGGAAAAAAAAAAAGACAAAACCCCAACAGGCTGCTGCTTTGTAGAAAGACGGTGTGTGTCGAGTGAAGGCGAACCCCGTGTATATAACCCCGCCCCTCCGCCCGCCCCGCGTAGCGCCCCGCGCCCCGCCCGCGCGCCCGCCCGCCCGCCCCGCCTGTAGATACGCCCCGCTGTCTGTGCCGTGAGAGTCGCCGCTCGCCGGGGGAGGGAGGGACACAGCTACACGCCCACTGAAGCACAGCGCGTCCTGGGGGAGGGGGCATTTTTTATGTTACAAAAAAAAATACGAAAGAAAAATCTCTATGCAAAACGACGAACATGGTCCTGTGGACTCCTCTCGCCTCTGTTTTGTCGGCTATTTCCCTGTAACTCCGTGTTCCGCGCTCCCCTCCGCATCTCTGCCCTCTCCACCTCGCCTCTGCTGCTCTCCCCCCGTCCGTCTCTCCGTCTTTGTCTCTCGTGTCGCTATCTCTGTCCCTCCCTCGGCCGGTCCCCCCAGCCCCGCCCCGGCCGCCCTGCCCTCGCAGGCTCGATCGGCGGTGGCAGCTTCACCCCGCGGGCCTGCCCCTCACGGCGGGGCGCGCGCCCTGGGCCGCCGGCGGCCGGGCCGCCCCGCCCCGTAGTTGCTCTCTCGGTAGCGGCGATGCGCCCTGCATGTCTCCTCACCCGTGGATCGTGACGACTCGAAATAACAGAAACAAAGTCAATTAAAGTGAAAATAAATAAATAAAAACCCTTGAACAAATCCAAAAAGGCTTGGCGTTCTCGCCCAGATCTCTCGCCCCTTCGAGCCTTTTTATTTGAAAAGGAAAACGAGAAAAGAGAATAGTTTAAGGGAACGGCCGGCGGCGCCAGTCTCCAGTGGCCGGAGCGGGCGGCTCGGTGCCGAGGTTCCAGCGCCAGGCCGGCCCTGCCCAGCCTCTGTAGGGCTGGCCGGCGAGGGCCCCCCCGCAGGACCCCGCGGAACCCTCGAAAGGTCCCCGATGGCTCCGGTCTCCTTGGCCACTTTCAGCGCGTCGGTTCGTTTTGATTCTTTTTCTTTTCTTTTTTGTGCACACGAGAAATAAATAATAATAATAAATAATAATAATAATAAAATTTTGTATGTCACTCCCATGGCTCCAGGTTTGTCTCTCCCTGTCTGTGGGACAGGCCTCCCTCACGCTGGTCGACCCCGAATAACCCCGTCAGTGGGCCTTCCCACTGTACTCGCGCTGCGAACCCAACCCCCCAGGGCCGAGAAAGCAGGTGAGCACCCGCTGAGCCCGCTCCTGCCCGCCAAACCCCCGCCTCCGCCGTCGGGCCAGGAGTCGTCAAATTCCAAAACTTCAGAAGGACTTCCAGTTGCGCATCTACACGAGGCCATTTCGGCCGCCCTGGCCCTCGTCAGCACCGAGGTTTAGGGCTCTCAGAACGTGCTATCGGACGCCCTGTCCCCAAGAGTGGGGAGCTGTCGCTGTCCTGTCTCCTCGGCTCACCTACGCGGTCGCACCTCTATTCCCTGGGTGTGCCCATAGCCCGCGGAGAGACTGCTTGCACCTGCCACAAGTTTCACTGCGGCGCGTTTATTCCCCATCTGAGAGAGCGGCAGAGACCCAGGGAGAACCTGCGGGGCTGCTCTCCCGACCTCCTTGCACCCCCAACTCCCATTCCTGCGGACTCTGGGGGCCTTGGCACAGCTGCTGTGATAGGTGTGGCCTGGGCGTGTCAGGGCTGGGCGAGGAGGCTGCTTGTCTGCAGGTCTGTGGCTTCCCCTTCTGTGGTCTGAGGGGGTCTGCAGGCCCTGGGTGGGCCTGGGGGTGGGAGGGCTCTTTTTGTGTTTGTGTTTGTTTTTCCACACACCCTTACTGTTGCTGTTTTGGCTTTGTTTTTTCAAACACTCTTGCTGTTCTCGTGTGCCAGGGTCCAGAGAAGGGTGTGTGTGTGTATGTGTGTCTGTGTCTGTTTTGGAAAGGCTGCAGATCCCACCCATCTCACCCTTGGAGAATTTTCTTCTCTGCCTCTGGGAAACCTTCCCAGCTCAGCTCCTTTCTCTGTCTCTTCCCACTTGAAAGGGTCTGGAAGCTCTGAGCTGCCAGAGATGACCAGGGGGCTGCAAGCAGGACCTGGAGACAGACCAAGGAGTGACCTCCCCGCTTGGCTGGCCGCTGTCTTCCTAATGCCTCTCTCCCCCCAGGATGCCAGGGGCCGTTCTCTCCCCAACCCTACTTGCCTGACAGGGCCAGTACAATGCAGGATTGCCAGCAGGTCAACAAGCCTTGTCGTCTTCCATCTTCCTCCCCTCCTGTGTCTCCTTCCTCTTCCAATCTCAGCCATCTTCTGAGT
Organism: Galemys pyrenaicus; assembly: GCA_019455555.1. Taxonomy (NCBI): domain Eukaryota; kingdom Metazoa; phylum Chordata; class Mammalia; order Eulipotyphla; family Talpidae; genus Galemys; species Galemys pyrenaicus. The sequence goes on along the minus strand of JAGFMF010011406.1, from coordinate 2,501,747 downwards.
TCAACCACTTCAATCTTCACTCTGCCCGTGCGGAGTCTTCTAGAGTGGCCTAAAAATGTCTTTGATTGTAACTATATCAGTAAAACGAATTCTAAACATGTACTCCCAATATATTCACTTCTTCACAAATTCCATATATGTACTACCAAACTAGCATATTATGAATCTTTTAAGACATAAAAAAGAAAAAGGAGGAGGTTGGACTATATAGAAAGAGAAGTTCTAATTTCCTCTTCCCTTGCCTAAATGGCTTATCTTGCCCCCCCCACCCCAAGATGCACACCCTCACTTTGGAGATCCTGATCAGATCCCATGAAAGCTCAGGCTGGGGGAACTGACCATTGCTGATGGCTGGTGGGTGAGTCCTGAGGTCACCGGGGCACTGGGCTGGCCCAGTATCACAGCCCTCATATACAGCAGGCCACCTGGCCCACAGTGCCTGCCTTTGCCTCTAGACTGGGGGTCCTACCCTGGCCAACCCATCACACTGACAGCCACGACTTCCTACCCAGGTCCCATCAGGATTTCTTTCCTTCTGTTCTATTTCTGGATCCTCATATCAAATTGGACAGTGAGGATCCACTGTCTATAGTGACCACTTCTGCCCAGAAGCATTTCTGTTGTGTCACTCCTGAGCTACTTATTTCTCCTTGGGATCAACTGGAGGCCCCCCCGAAATATGTTCTATAGTCTTTGATTAGTTGCCTATTACTGTCATCTTATTTTCCACCCCAAATACCCCAAGCAGGTTCTCCAGCTTCAGTGTTCTCCAGAATTCACCTAATTCTGAACCTGCAAGTCCAGGCCCTGCCCATTCCTGAGTCCCCAGTTGAGACAGACCAAGTATGACAAAAACAGGGGAGAAAGGTTGTTCTGGGTGGAGAAGGGGCAAACGGCAGGCACAAACGGCAGACATAGCAGCATGGGCTGTACCAGGTGACATGAGGCTGGAATACCAAGTGCCAAGGAAGAGACAGAAGGCAGGAGACGAGGTTTAAAAGTAGTTGAAAGCTAGGCCACTGACTGCACTGAGCACGTCCAAACGGTGCCCATCACACAGCCCCGTGGGAGACTGCCCCCTCAGTGGGTATCCTGCCCTCCGAGATACCATATTTGTACCAGTAACTCTTCCTAAAACTGGACTTGTGCGCAAATCCAAGCCGAGCCAACCAGGCCCCTCGCTCAGGACATGGATGTAGGAAGAGAAGGAGGCCATGAACCACTGGCACCCATGAAGGCCCAGAAGGGACTCCCCAGCCTTCTACCTGTCAGTCCAGGACACCCCCACCCTACCCGTCACAGGAGCCAAAACCCCAGATCTTCCCTGACTCCTCCCATCTTCCCATACCACAGCTGACCCACCGGCAAAACCAGACAGCTCTGCCTGTACAACAGAGCAGAATTTCACCACTTCTGCCTCCCACACCATCCCGCCTGGGACTGATCTTACACAAGATGTTCATTCTGGTCTTCCTGCTTCCATCTTGCCACCCCCCCCCCCACCCTCAATGTGTTCTGCTGGCAGACGGAGTTGTCCTCCAGAAGGCAAAGCCATCAGCCATAGCCCTCCACCACAGCCCACCTCTGCCGGGGGCTCTCCCATGGGCTCTCCCGTGGGCTCTCCCGTGGGCTCTCCCGTGGGCTCTCCCGTGGGCTCTCCCGTGGCTCCCCTTGTCCCTCAAAGTCAGAAACCTGAAACTGACCCACAAGACCAGGCTACCTGCCCCCACATCCTGCCCTTTCTGGTAACCTGCCCCCCAAAGCCTTCCCCAGATACTGTGCTCTGATGCACGCCCTCTGTGCCTCGATTATGCCAAGCACACCAAGCACTCACTTCTGCAGACACCTGCACCCAGCCAGCCCCGTGACATGCACCCACTTCTTTCAGGTCTCTGTTCTAGCATTACCACTCCAGGAAGGCCTTCCCCGATCAACTTCAATAGAGTATCAGCACCCCACCCTCACTCTCTAGTCCCTCTCCCCGTGACATCTTGTCCTGTCGTTAGAGTGCGAGCTCCACGAGGGCAGATTTTTTTGTTCTGTTCACTGCTCTGTCCCCAGTGCCTGATTCAGCAATTGGCACACGGGAGATGTTCTGCAAATATATGACAGACAACTAAATGAATAGTGATGAGGAGGAAGAAATTATGAGTAAGCCAGAGCCTGAGGCAGGGGAGAGAAACCTGAGCGGAGGACGAGAGATGGTAGGACCCATCGGTCACTTAATGAGGCCGATGTCCCCAGATTGCTGAGCGGCTAAGGGGGCCTGGCAGAGGGCAATGCTGTCCCTGCCTGTGGTGATTCGTTATAATCCAACGCACTTCCACAGACCATGGGGGCATCAAGGGTGCACCCCTTTTTCCACTGGAAACTGCCCTCCGCGCATCCTGTGCGGCTCTCACGGGACTGTCAGGGGCACCCGCAGCACTGGACTGTAGATGGGCCTGACGCCGCCTCTGTCCACACACACAGCCCTCACGGCAGGAGCAGACCCTGCGGAGGCCTGCACGGGGTGCTGCAGGAGCAAAGCTCTCTTCCTTGGGAGCCGCAGGGACGAGAACTCTGCCCCCCAGGCCCCCCTGCCTTGTGGAGAGCAGCTCCCTGAGAGCACAGCGAGCCCCAGAGTCAGGCAGGGAAATGCAAAGCCAAGAGGCTGAGCGGGAAGGGGCTCTGGGGGCTCACCCGAGCCTCTGAAGCCAGCGAGGCTGAAGCCAGATCCACTTTTAAACTTCCAGGGTCCAAAACATTCTCCTTTTTTTCACTCTAGGAACTACGTTGGATGTCTGTCCGATGCAACCAAAAAGCTCTGACTTAAACAGTTCGGGGGTGGGGAGAGGGCCTTTGGGCTTTTTTCTACAGGCAATAAGAGCCATGGGCATTTTTGAGCAAGAGAAAACAGCTTAACAGGTTGCCGTTTGTGGAGAGGAGCGGGTACAAGGAGAAGCAGTGGGACAGGTCTGTGTGAGCCATGGGGTTGGCCAGTCAAGGCTGGCGGGGTCGCACAGGGCCTGGCCAGGGAGGACACTGACAGGCAACGTGGCGAGGTTCTATTTTTAAGTTTAAAAAAAATGTGCAGCAACAGTGGGTACTCTGTAGGGAGAGGGAAAGTACGATTTTTAAGCCACCTGCGGTACACACATAGACATCAGAAAGGTAACAGTCTAATAAAAATGGTTGGGAATGGGGACCGGGCATGGTGAGATTTCTGTGAGTGTCCTTTTTAAAATGTGATTTTTATTTTACGGGAAGATAAAATTTAAATTAAAAAAATAAAGAGATCCAGGTCTTTGACACATAAAAAAACCACTTTTGGGGGGACACTTACTTTTTTCCCACCACCACCCCTGGGGTTCCCTTGTCCTTTTCCCTCCCCTCCACCTTGGCCTCAGAGCCTGCAGGATGTTTGTGATGTCCACTAGTTTTTAAAAGTATTTTATGCTGTTACATTGTCTGTTAGATGAGTTCAGTGTTTGTTTTTGCCACTCTGACTTATTTTGCTGCAAATGTATTTGTTTCACATTCTCGCCATTTTGTTGGAAATGGCTGCATGTAGTAATTCCATGATGTGTGCGCACCTCGTCTTTTTTTTTTTTTTAAAGATTTATTTTTTTATTGATATAAGAACTAGGGTACAGGCCAGAAGTGCAAGGATCCACAAGACAGAGTGGGGAACAGAACAGGCAGATCGACCGAAACACACTGCTGAGGGTAGCAGCGGGCAAGGCAGGAGAGGTCTGCCTCACCATGTGGGTTACCTCTCTGGCCGGCAGCAGGGATCGAACTTGTGCTGCAGTGTCTGCGTTCTGCTTCATAGTGCGTTGCTTAACCCACTGCGCCACCATGGGAGGGCCCGCACCTCATCTTTTTGATCCATTCATCCTTTGCAGGAGATTGAGGCTGCTTCCAGGCCCTAGCTGTTGTAAATAATCTGCTGCAAACATTGTAGACTATGTGGGAAACCACCACTTTTTAATGAGCAAATGAATGTTGGGGAGAAGGTGTGGTTGTGAGATTGAGGGAAAGGCCAGTGCGTCTGGTGACTAGGCGACGCCTGCTGATAGAATCTGGGCTTTTTGAAGCTGGCGGGAGGGTCCCTGGGAAGATATGGGCTGGGCCTGAGCAGCAGGCAGGGGCTGCTCAGGTTTTCTGAAAGATTTGGAAGGGAGGGGCGCAGGTGGTGTGGTCAGTGAGAGCTTGAGTGGAGTTTCTTTCAGGCTGGGGCTGTGTGGACAAGCCGGCTGGCTGAAGCAGCAGCAGGAGGCGGGCGTGGGGGGTGAAGCTGCTGTGAGATGGGCATGAGGGGCTTATGGGAAGAGGCCTCAAAGGATGGGTGGAGACTTAGGTCTTCGGTCTGGGGAAGAACCAGAGAATCCTACTGCGGAGAAGACGGTTGTGGAGGGGGGGCTAGTAGGGCTGCTCAGAGATTGCAAGAGACACAACTGCTACCTGCTGAAGGTGGGGCAGAGGGGATGGCTTTGGGCCCACCCCGGAGGGTAAAGAGTTTGGGAAGAATCTCTTGAGGATCCAGAAAGTGCTGAGAGCAGAAGGAGCTATTGCCACCTGGCGTCAGGAAGCACATACATGAGTAGTAGATCCCGGGTCCCCTTGCCCTGGCTGGGGAGAGGGTGTGGTTGCGTGACTGAGGGAAAGGCCATTGCATCTCTCAGGACACAGCATCCAGGCCCTGCAGGTTACTACTGCTCTCCCTTCCCCACCTGATCTGCATCCCCCTCCAGTGGCTTCCCTACTTGGTTCATCTCTAACCCATTCTCATGGTCTGATCTTTGTGACCGTCCATCCCCAAGAGCCCAGGAGTTCCTTAGTCACCTTGTAGGTGAGGCGTGAATAAGAACCACCCCCAGTAATTCCCAGCCCCCATATGCAGCCTAGAGGAGAGCAGAAATCATGTGTGTGTGATGCTCTCCAAGAGGAGTGTAGAGGGACCAGAAGTTGGCTTACGTGGCCATCGCGTAACTTTGAACAAGCCCCACCTTCTCTTTGTGCTTCAGTTTCTTCAAGTATAAAACCAGATGTTACTAGAACTTCTTCCCACTTTGACGTTCTAGGCTTCTGCAGTTGGGTCCTTGAGGTGCGTGGGCAATCTTTGTGGTCAGGAGAAGTTCAAGAAAGCTCTATGGTGGAAGTATTCAGATGAGGTCTTTGTAAGCTGAGAAGAAGGAGACTTGTGTCTATTTGTGCCGCCATCACTCCCACCTGGGAGTTAGCACTGCCATTTCTTATTGCTCTTCCAGTGTCTGTCCAGAATTCTCCAGGGGTAGGGGATGCAAGCTCTGACACAAGAGAATGGTGGGGACCATCGGGGGTGCAGGGTAGGGAGACAAAGGAAGCAGTTATTTGGGACCAACTACATTTCTTGCCTCCCCCCACACCCCCGCCTGCCCAAATCATCCCAATGCCCTAATTAGCCAGTCCCTTAGGCCCCTGTTAGCCAGGCCGGCTGAGCGCCCAACTCCCTGGGGACCAGCCCCCTTACACCCCAGACTAATCAGTCCTTCACTCCTTGAGTACATGAGCATGCGCATGTGCACACACGGAGACACACATACACACTCACACTCCCTTAATCTTTTCCAAAGTCCCAGGCCCTGTTCCAGCCTTCAGAGGGTTAAAGTAGGGTGATGCTGAATACCCCCAATGGAGACACCCCCATCCGATATGATTAAAGATTTGGGGAGAAGCCAGACAAAGTTTGGGGAACCCTTTCCAATTTGGCATTTTCTCTCAAACTTGTGGGATTGGGATGTGTAGCAAAGGACGAAGCCATGATTGGGGTGCTCTATGGCACCCCAAGCCCTTACGCTGGCACCTCTCAAGTCTCCATCTATGGTCAATATTCACCCCAACCCAGACCCCCTCCTCTCCTTCATTTCAGCCCCCCCATTCATCTCTCCACCCCCCTACCCCCCGACACCCGCACTGTCAGCCCAAACACATGATAAATTGCCCTGTCAACAGAATTCATTCAGGGACCAATTAATTCCACAGAAATGAACCAGGAGCCATCAGTTGCTGAAAAACTCAGAGTGCAGGGAGCAGAGGGAGGGGGTGTAGGCAGGGGGTGGGCGGCAGAGGAGGGGACGGGGAGGCTGGGGAAGTTAGTCTGACAGAAATTGGTCATTTAATGCTTAAGTGCACGCTAGACAGCCCTGTCATCGCCCGCGGCCCCCGCGCGGGATTAATTATCGGAGGAGGAGAGGGCAGCCCAGCCCAGCCCAGCCGTCTGTCACCAACCAAGGCTAGAGTCACCCAGGACGTGGGCCACCCTGAGTCCACTTCCATGTCTCCAGGCCTCCTGCTTCCTCATAGTCCAGGTACCCCCAGATCCCAATCCTAGGCCCAACCTCATAACTTGGACCTTCAGTGTATTTAGTGACAGCCTCGCCATCAGCTAACCCAAGCAGGTAGCCCTCTTTGGCCCTCTGACCGGGCAAGGCCCGATAAGAACCTGCACTCACCTAGCATTACCCTCAAACGATTTGGGGGAGTCTTTGTGTGGAGCCCAATGTATGGTTGTCCCACCCACTAAACCTGATCTGAGAGAATGGCACCACATCCCACTCACCTACTCAAATCAGAATCCCCCGACTTGTCCTTGACTCCTCCCTTCCCCTCATCCCTCTTATCCAATCACAATCCAAGTCTTGTCAGTTCAACTTCTGCAAAACTATCAAATCTAACACTTCTTGCTTCTCGTTCCTCACCCAAGGCTGAGTCACCAGCAGTTCTGTGTGCTCTCTTGATTTAGGCTCTTGTGTGTAACTAGTGTTATAATTAAAAATGCAAAGACTATCCTGTTATCCACTCACCTCCCAAACACTCATACAATGACTTCCAACTTAACACTCTGGTAGACCACCACAGGCCTGCAGGGATTCAAGTTCAAACTCTTAACTTGACTCAAAGTGCAAAGCGCCAGCCTGTGTCACCAACCCAGTCTTGCCTCCAGCATGCCTCCCTGGCCTCTCCACTTCAGTCCCTTGACCTGGCCTTCTGGTCTTGGCACACTGAAAAGCATTTTCCACTGAGGTTCACACACAAACACCTCCCCCATTTACTTGACCAACTCCTATTCATCCTTGAGATCTCAGATTAAATGTCACTCCCTCTGGAAAGCCTTCCCTGTGCTTTTACAGCTCCCCAAACTCCCCCATTCATCGACATGTGCTTTGTCTGTCTTTCCACCCAAATGTTAAATTTCAGTCCTTGTCTTGATTCTTCAAGTCTAGCATTTAATGACTACCAGAAAATATTTGTTAAATAAATATATGAATGAATAAAGGCCTAACCTTATGCTGGCTCTATCCCTAGCCTAGATATATCTAGGGCCAAGATCCTGGAGTCAGACTTCTGTCAGCCCAAGACAGGCTGGTGTGGCTGGAGAGATGAGAGACCCTCAGAAACACTCAATCAACTTGTGACTAAGTTCTCACCAGAATGGCCCAAACCAGCTGTCTGAGTGGGCTCAGAGGGAGAGATGCCAACAGCTGCAGGGCAGAGGTGAAATGAGGTGAAGTGAGGGCAGAGGACTTCAGGAAAAGCAGAGCCAGGACCTAGAAGCTTGCTATGTGCAGAGGCACGGGTTGGCTGAAGCATGGAGCTGACCAGAGAAGGGCCGGACAGGGGTGGGAGTTAGAAAGGGACCTTGTGAAAATTGAGTTTGATATATTTACCAGAAGTCAAACTGGCAGGATTTGGTTACTGATTGGGTGAAAGGGATAGGGAAGAAGGAGACCCATTTGTGAAGGGCAATGAGTACCAGACAGGACTTTGTGTGACCTGTTTCCTGCCCTGAATGGGGGTGGGGTTGGGGTCATTGACCATTTCTAAAGATGGCCAGATGCAAAGTTAAATCTGACTGTCAATGTAGTTGAAGAGAAAGGCTGAGACAGAAAAACTATGAGACCAATATGGAGCAGGGAGAGGGAGTGAAAAGAGAGAGAGAGGTCTGCCCCATGGAAGGGGTCTATATTAGAGAAGTGTCTCTTGAAGGGCAGAGGGAAACAAGGTGAACCGAGGGGGTTCCAGCTCCAAGGAGCCTGAGAAGGGCTGGTGACAGGCTGTCTGAGATGGCACAGTCATGTGGCTGCCATAGGTGGGAAGAGAGATAGAGCAAAGATGACTGCCCTCATGTTTGTCTTCCAAAAGACTGAGTAGCCAGCGAGGCCATCAGCAGAGATGGAAAGACTGACTTGGAGTTAGAAACAATGAATATGACCTTGCATACCTGTCCGAGTTTGACACGCCCCCAGCACAGTGTCCAATAAACAAAATCCACAAGCACTAACTAGATCGGGGGGTGAATTGGCCTTGGGATGTTGATTCGGGAAATATACTCCCCTAGCCTCCAAATTTGTGCTTCAGTTAGGATGGACCGGTCTAAGTCAGTGGCACAGGAATAGTTTAGTACTGAAACAGTGATTTTACAATAATATAATGCGGTAAAAATAAGTCACCAGGTACAAATGATAGTGTGGAGCTGTAACGGTGTAGTTCAGAAACAGGACAACCATGTGACAATTTACAAACACCAACAAAGAAATGATGGGTCAATGTACTGGTTAACAATACAGGGCTATTTTGTGGTAATGAGGTAACCATGTAATCAGTGACACTGTAGTGCTGAAATGACTGTAACGAGGCACACAACCCAACAATGAAATGACAACCTGACAGCATAATCATGCTAACTAGGTGATGATGTACTGATATAATGATGCCACAACTTAATGGCAGAGTGGCAATGACGTTACACAATAATAAAGCACAGGGGAAGGGAAGAGAATGGAACTCAGTCCCAGGGCCCTGAGAATGGAATTCTAACCTAATCTCAGGTTAAAGCCACAGGGTGCACCAGAGGTCCGGAAGCAGCTTCTGGAGGGATGCTGCAGCCCAGGACAGGACACAGCTAAACCAAGAGGGGAAGTCAGCGAGGCAAGAAATGGCAGTGGCTTTGCAGGACAGGTCACAGCTCTGCAGAGCTGGCCGGAATGGTGGGGCCTTAGGCTGGGGTCAGAAGGAGGCTGCCCCCAGCTGCAAAGCAGTAGCTGAGCTGCCCTGACAGCATCCAGGATTCTGAGTGCCCACTTGGCCCCAAAGGTCTCTGTTCAGATGGTGAATGACCTTTAGTACTTGTAAGTTTCTTAGGATCACCACACTCAGATATAAAAGGAAAATCAGCACTGAAAACACAATTGAAAATAATTCACATTTATTAACCTTTAGCATGGACTAGGCACTGCGCTCAGTGCGCTTCCTGAATTGTCCACATGGAGCTGTTAAAAAGACTTTATTATCTCTATTTTACAGATAAAGATAATGAGATCCAGACAGGTTAAGATATTTGTCCAAAGTCACTCAATAAGTAAAGGGTAGAGTTAGACTTCGACTCCATGTCCATTTCTCTTAAAAGCATATCCATGCCATTGCCATAGGGAATCTACTCTAAGAAGTATATGTCCCTAGGTAAGAGGCAAACCAGGGACCGGACTGAGTTGCAAGATAAACACATAACATACTGCTAGACAAAAAATTGTATTAAAAATTAATATTAAGGTGAATGAAAATATGTGTAATTGACAACCATTTATCTAAGAAAAGAGGACTATAAATGCATGCACTCATTTACTTATATTTTACGAAATGGAAAGATAATCCAAAAAATTTTTAAATGTTCATCCAGTAAAGAAGGGAGGAGGCAAAATGGAGAGAATAGGGTAAAAGATAGACATCAATGATTATACCTCTTTTCTAGAGCTATGTAAATATTTCCCATAATAATGAAACAAATTAGGAGAATAGGGTAAAAGATAGACATCAATGATTATACCTCTTTTCTAGAGCTATGTAAATATTTCCCATAATAATGAAACAAATTAGGTAAATAAATAACACTCCCCCAATCAAGAGCAAAATAAAACTATTTATTTAGTTGGTGTTATAATCAGATAGGAATTATTTCAATTAATTTAAAACCTTATAATTGACTATATATACATTTCCTAGTGGGACATGCACTAATAAAGTAAATAAGTAATGATACTAATGTTCTTGAAGATCTTTGGTGTGGGAGAAATAAACAAATAAAATCTGATGGACAGTGAATGAAGATAAGTAAAATCCCTATGGCCCTGGATTTCAATTGGACATATCAATAATAACTCTTGATGCATTTTACCTTTTCAAAAATGTATCTCCTGGTTCTGTCCACTAAAAAAAGATAATAAACTGACCAACTCAGTAACAATAAGCACCTTTAGTCTTCAGACTGTGGTCTTTAAATACCATTTTGCCCTAAAAGGAACCAGAACCCTGGGGAAATAGAACATGCCAAGTCTGAAACAGTGCAAGATGATTCTGGACATCTTGTCATAAAAGAAAGCTATTGGAAACTATTAGAGTCATGTCAAAAGGACTTAAATGCAAATTAGAAGCTCTCATTGACCAACAATGGGGTAATTGAGTATCAGTGAGAATAGCAGCAACAATTGACTGAAACTCAGAACGTATATTTAAGCCTGTGAGAACAAAACTATACTTAAAAGAAAAATCGTATTGATCTTCTTTGGAAGAAGCCAGAAACTCAGTTCATTATTTGGAAAACTGATAAGAGAATCAAGCATGCCTATTGCCTTTCTTACATGAAATGTAACTCACAAGATCAAATAGTGGGTGAGGGTAAGTTTTTCTTTATAGAGGTCTTCCAGCTAATAAATGAAGAAGGAATGCATAGAATTAGAATATCACCATTTTGCAGTCCTTGGTGGAATAGTAGATATAGGCGATGATCATCAATAGCTGTTAATTTATCAAAAAGAAAAACAACATTATGAGCCTCTCAATGAAAATACAAACAAAACCAAAACTCTACTAGGTAGGATTTCCAAAAAAATCAAACCTGAATATGATCAAGAATTCAGTGGTAACTACCATTTTATAGATAATACTAGGAGCTGAGAAAGTATAAGGATGCGTTCAGGTTTAGGCTCTTGCTTGTATAATTTTCTCAGACTCAAAAACTTTAGAAAAAACAATCTGGCTTCTTCAATAAAGAAATTGCAAAGAGGAAAATAGATAGGATAAAAGAGACTTAAGAGACGTGTCAATTAATTGCACTATATCTGAATCCTGCAAGTAGTTTAAAAAGAAGAAGAGCAGGGAGAATAGGCACAGAATTTATGAGGGAAATATACTTGCAAACACTGTACCAACTGAACAGTATGAAGTTTTTTATATATACTAGTGATGTTATGGTTATTTTTAAAATAATTTTATTTTAGAAATTTAAACTGAGGTATTTATATATTCAGTCCTTTGATTTATTGTAAATGATATGGGGGAGTAGAACATTTGGGGAATATATGGAATATGACTGGCTATAAATTAGCAATTGTTAGAGCTGGGCTCCTCTCTGTTTGAAAATATACTCGAAATTTCAATAATAAAAAGTTTTCAAATCATTGTTAGAGTAAAACAATCTAGCACATTCAGGGGGAGCCTTGATTTTCAGAAAACTAACAATTTGTCTTCAGTTTCTTAACTGTCTAAGTTGGAGACCCTAGGAAAACTGACAAGTTCAATAGAAAAAAACCTCTAGATTTTGGCAATTGCATTCTCTCACAAAAAATCAGTATTCCCATCAAATTGCTCTTCAATGGATTCTATTAATCAGCAGATCTAAAACATGCACAGAGTTTTCAGTCTTTTCTCCTTTACTTTTGTATATTGGTGGACATAAATTGGCAGACTATTAGGAGTCTCAGAAAAAGAGGACAAAGAAAATGGAGGGTAAGAAAATTATCAAAAGATAATTCCCTCGGTTTCAAAAAAATGAAGTCCATGAATTAAAAGAAACTACCAAATACCCAGCACAGTGGATTTACAATTTCCCACAACAAAGCACAAAATTATAATATTTTAGAACACCAAGGGATACAGAGAAGCTTTGAAAATGAGAAAAAGGGAAAAGATGGGTTAATTACAATAGTTTAGGAGTAAGAATGACAGCAAGTTTTTAAAGAGTAATAATGAAAACTACCCACTGATAGAGAATTGGATCAAGGAGATATAATATAGCTACACAGTGGAATACTGTTCAGGTATAAGAAAAGAGGGAATATTGTCATGTAAAGAAAAATGGAAGGAGTTTAAGGGAATTATGTGTAGTACAGCAAGTGAGAATGACAAAGACAAATACTGGACCTTTATATATTCAACAAAGCAAAATACTTATAAAAACTAGTGGATACTGATAAAGTGAAGTTAAGAGGGAAAAGTGAAGAAGAAAGATGAAAGGGACGTGAGGATAGTGGTGGGGGGAAATGTCAGTTTAATGGAAAATGATGAAAATTTTTTTAAAAGGTGTATAGAATATAGGAAAGACATAAACAAAAAAGAATATGCAATAGGCTTAGAATAGTAGTTATACTTTGGGGGAAAAGCCAACATGAAAGATTTATTTTAAAAAATCTTAGAAAAATTAATTCAAGTCTAGAATTCTATAACCAGCTAAAATATCAATTATGTGTGAGACCAAAATTGAGTCTTTCTCACTTTCTCATTTCCAAAATCTCCTAAAATTCCCATGCATGTTTTCTTTAAAATTGCTGCACAATGTTCCCCATTCTATCAAAAATGAATGAATAATCCAAGAAAGAGGACTATTTGGGAACCTGTAAGCAAAAGTTCTAACACAGGAGAGAGGTGAAGGGAATTCCCAAAATGATGTAGAAGGAAAATTCTATGTGTGACATATCCATGTAGTAACCAGTACAGGTAGAGGTTGTGTAAGCTGTTCTCTGACAATAACTAGGATATCAAAAATAAGAACATTCAGCTTGCCAACCTCCACTCAAAGGGTTGCCTCAAACCTGGGGAAGAAGACACTCTTACTGATGGTCTTCCCAAGAGAGCACCATTCTTAATTTGTCATCCCAGGAAATTCCTTTTCATAATCCATGTGACCAGAGAGTGGGTGTTGTGTTTTTTTAAATTTATTCAAAAGTGTGATTTGTGTTAGTGATGGCCATGAATGGAAAAAAATGTGGATGCCAAATAATGCCATCACTAAAATAACATAACAATACATTATGAAATATGCATGACAAAAGTAAAATGATTGTCATGTTTCTGTTGGAAATTTGTACATGAATTAGTAATAAGTAACTAGAAAACTTAGCAAACCACCAAAAATGTCTGAGGTAATTAACTCAAAGAAAACAAAAGGCTATACAAGAAATAAAATGTGATGAAAATTGCAATAACCCTCAACTATAAAATATATGTATTTACACATTCCTATACAAAAACATGAAATCTTGACTTAAGTCCAAATGACTTTACTCCAAATGATATGTATATTAAGAGAATATACAAATATAGAATTAATATAGATACTCATAAGAGAAATCAATCCTCTTCTTTCATAAATGATAGTCAACAGATAATGTCTAAAAAACAAATAGTCAAAAATAGCAATATAAACATAATATTTCAATAGAAATAGGAAGTAAATATCAGATTATATATATAAACAATTTTAAAATGATAGTCTATGGGGAGCTAATAGGGGAATAGCTTTAGACTTGTCTTACTTTGCTTTTTGATAACTATTTTAATGAAAAACTCAAAGATATGCAAAAATAGAATACACAGAACTCCCACATTCTAATCACTCCGAAATAGTCATTATCAAGATTTTGTTACACTAGCTTCATGTAAGCATGTTAGTTTAAATTTTTTAATTAAAAATGTAGAAATACATACAGAAAATTAATAACAGATCTACTTCTGAGGCACAGAACTGAGAGGATGGGAGATCGTGGGCAAAGGGAGAACTTTTTTTCTTTTAAATATTTTTATTTTTGTCTTTATCTTCTAAATTCTCTCTTTTTTACATTTTATTTATTGTTTAATTTTTAAAGATTTATTTATTTATGCACAGAAGAATTGGGGTGTAGGCCAGAGGTGTGGGGTATGGGGAGAGAGAGGATTTACCAGAGACAGAGTGAAGAGTAGAACAGGCAGATTAACTGAAACACACTGCTGAGGGGAGCAGCAGGTGAGACAGGAGAGGTCTGCTGCACCCTATGTAGGTTAGTTCCCTGGCAGGGGGTCAAGCTTGGGCTGTAGTGGTGATAGACTTAACCCCTCCACCACCAAGGAGGCCCTATCTCACAAATTCTTATGCCATATATAGTTCTGAACACTTCCATCCTCATATCAAGAGGAACACTAGTGCCGTTTGACAGGAAGAAGTTGGCTTTTCTTTGAAGTTTTTTCAGAAAGCATATATTCCTTTTCAAAAAATAATTTTTAGAAATAATGGTCCATAGAAATCTATTCCCCTTCTAATAGTACACCTACTTGATTTTTGAATTCTTCTTCAGTAGAAAAAGTCCCAGCTCTCCCAGTGATGCCTCAAACATAGAATTCTACATTGCAGTGATTAACAGCACTTTCTTTCACTCTCAAATAAGTCCCGGTTTAGTAGTAAATTTTCTGAACTTGGTGTTTGGATCCTCTACCACGGGTGTGCTCTCCCCTGGACATCATTCTTAAGATGGGACCTCACCCCCAAAATGAGCAAAATTCTGAACCTAATGGGACCGCTGGCCTTTCTATATCCGCAAGGCAGCTTGGGAGCCTGGGAGACCTATCTTGGCAGTGCCACACACTTGATTCACAATGAATTAGTTGTCAAATGAACTTGGTCTTTTTCCAATGTTCAGTCATAAGCCAGGGCCCCCGGCCCCATATTTGCACCTCTCTACAGGACTCCATATCCACCCTCCTCCCGATGTCATTTGGTGGAGGATTGCTGTTCCGGCCTGTCAGGTCAGTTTGACTCTCAGGTCTGTCAGCCAACCTATTAATGGTCCTGCTCCTCTTGGAGACATCTGGAAGCGCCATGAGCTAAATACCTACATCTTCATCTGAGCCACTGAGAGAAACATCACATGCCCAGGAATGAGTCGCAGACTCAAAGACTTGCAACTGGCAAGATGTAAACCCTGCTGCTATCACCTCTTTGGGTACCTGAGTTAGAGGTTATGAATTCACCAAACTGTCATGCATCCCACATTGCTTTACTTTGTCCACAAGGATGGTTTGACAAACTGCTCTGTGCCCTCGCGAAAGCAAAAAACAGTATCTTCAGCCTCCCCCTCACCTCTCCACTCCGTGTCCTTAACAGCAAGAGAAGCAAGATGTTCTACCCTTCTACATGTATTCCTAGAGAACTAACGCTGACTGCCACCAAAAGGCAGATGCATACTCCTTGCTAAGCATTGTCAGATCCCATATAAAAATGTTTTCTAGAATTTTGCCAATTGGAATCGATCTTGCCAATCTTTAATTTCCAGATTCATTTTCTAATCCTTGCTTAGTACAACCACTGTACTTGTCCCTTTCCATCCCATTGCACCCCTTCTATCCTTCTTGATTCCCTAGAGGCCACTGAAAGTAGATTCCTGATCATATATTATCTTAACACCTATCTAGACATGAACCTTTTTATGAGGTTTTTTCCCTTTTTTTTTTTATTTGAAGTCACTCTTCTCAATACTTCAGGTAGACGGAAAAAAGAAAGGTAGCAGTTCTGTTCACTGTCTTTACTTAACATCTCACCATGACCTTCTACTCCAAAGGCTTCCTTTTGGGTATTGAACACATTTCTTATTTCTTCACTCGTTCATACATAGTCATATGTACATTCATACATATTCATATGTTCATTTATATTTAATCACACTAGTGATACATACTGATTAAAATATAAATATTACAGAAAAAACTAAAACTCTCATTGACTAGTCCTAATTCTAGTCCATCTTTTATTGTTACTAGGTTGTATATTCCATTATGCATTTACATACATATACGTACATACAAATACAAACTTTTGGTTTTTTGTTTAACATATTTTCTGTCCTTGTTAACATTTCCTGGAAGGACAGCTCTAGACTTTTAGAACCCCAACTTTATAGAGCCTGTGTATCTCAGAGTTGTTTATATAGGGAAAATATAGTCAGTATTTTCATCCCCAAAACTCACGATGGCATTCTAAACATAATTGATATACAGGAAAAATTCAAAGTTACATTTCAAATAGAATTGGTAGAGTGTCAGAATCATGTGTAGATATTTTGAAGTGTCAACAAAGGGGTTGTATATCTAGGGTGTGGCTGATACTGAAAGGACTTTTGCTAAAGAAGCAGTCATTTGTTACAACCATATGCATTGCTTGATAATCAGAAAGCAATGCTTTGAGCATACCCTAACATAATAATTGGTTATTTATATATTTTATAAATATGGTTGGATTTAGCTACACTTTATTTACATATAGTCTCTTTGCCTGAATAAATAGGTGAGGATTTTGAGTTGACATATGACCTGTTATTTTTCCCACTGAAAATACTTAGAATAGGTTCTAAATTAGTGTTTTCAAACAGAGCATTTGATTTGCAAATGCACAGCTTTTAA
The DNA here is from genome assembly GCA_019455555.1 of Galemys pyrenaicus. Classification (NCBI taxonomy): domain Eukaryota; kingdom Metazoa; phylum Chordata; class Mammalia; order Eulipotyphla; family Talpidae; genus Galemys; species Galemys pyrenaicus. Next base: position 2,485,244 of record JAGFMF010011406.1, on the reverse strand, counting down.
CGACCTCCCCTCCTTTCTAGCCTTAACTTTTCAGGTGCTTCACAGTCTTAGCAATCCGGTATCCCCCTCCTGGTCACAAGGAACAGTCTTCACACTCCTCTTCCCCAGAGAGTTTCATTGTCCACTGTAAGGAAGAGGAAGGAGAGGAGGGCATAGAAGCCACCACTCAAGGGTTCGTGCCTGTTTGACCTTTGACCCCATCATTGTATTTAAATCCCACAACTGAGGGGTCGGTGTTATTAAGCCCATTTTACAGATGGAAAACTTGAGACCCTAAAACGACCTGCGATGACCGTCCATCACGCAGGTGCTAAACAACTAAAGCAAAATCACAGCCGAGTTTTCCTGACCCCAAAACCAAATCACACTCCTTTCTCTTTCTCCCTCCAGAGTTTTAAATTTTTTTCCACCACATCTTCTCCTCTCCACCCCTTCAAATGCCAAAGCTGGTGTCAGAAGGTGGGTGCCTGAGGTAATAACCACATTAATGTCCCTCACTTCTTATACAATAGCCCCTTGGTCACCCCACCTTGCCATAACTATTATCCCCATTTCTGTCAGACAAGTCGTTTATTCTCTCCATGACTCTACACTGAACCCCTCCTGTGTCTCAGAGAGAGAACTAGGGGCTGGAGAGTCAGTGATGAACAGGAAAATTCTGGTTCTTGCCCTCATGGCGTTTACATCCTGTCCCAATGTGCATTCTTTTTTTTTAAGATTTATTTATTTATGCATATAAAAACTGGGGTACAGGTCAGAGGTGCAATGGTGGGGGTAAGAGGAGTCACCAGAGACAGAATGGGGAGCAGAACAGGCGGATCTACTGAAACACACTGCTGAGGGGAGCAGCAGGTAAGACAGGAGAGGTCTGCTGCGCCCTGTGGGTCAGCTCCCTGGCTGGGGCTCAGACTCGTGCTGCAGTGGCTGCGGATGATTCATAGTGGAGTGCTTAACCACTGCACCCCCAGGGAGGCCCCCAATGTGCATTCTTAACTACACCAGGTGGATACAAACAGGAAACACTCGTGCATCGTGACCAACAGTGCTAGTCCGCTAAGAACCAGTAATCAAGATGGGAAAAGGAAAGGAAAAGGGAGATGGGTGTGTGGAAGCCTGAAATTTCGAGAACTTGGGGCCATGACTTTATCCTCGGCCCTTCCATTTTTGTTAATGACCTTCACTGAATAATCAGGAGATGTAAAACGTTTCAAATGGTGGAGGATGATATGAGGCCCTCACAGCCAGCTTGGAAAGATGGGCTGACACAACGTAATTTAAGGGATAAATGTGAAGTCCTGAGTTTATGCCACAGATGAGTGGCCCCGAGGCACCGAGTCAGTGCAGGTTTGTCAGTAGCTCAGGGGAGGAAAAGCAGGACGTTCTTGCTGCCCAGGAGCTCCGTGTGGACCCACAAAGCCAGCCAGCTACAGAGCTGAGACACGGGTGCAGGTTGCCCAGATGGAGTCCAGCAGAGGGGTGCAGAACTGTCCCCAGGCCGCTTGGAGGGGGTCCCCCAGTCACCTGGCCTCTGGGGCAAGTAGCAGGTGTCAATACAGATGGGCTGCGTCTCCACACCAGGACACATCGTGACTGCCCACCTGCCCACCCCCTCGTTACAGAGCAGCCAAAGGGGTCAGCAAGTTTTCAGCAGAACTAAGACAACTCTTGACAACCCTGAATGAATGAATGAGTGAATGAATGAATGAGTGAATGAATGAGGTACATGTATAAGGATAAAACACATGGAGGGGCAGCAGATGAGATTAGGAACACTGAGTGAATGAATGAGGTACATGTATAAGGATAAAACACATGGAGGGGCAGCAGATGAGATCAGGAACACCCATTTCATCTCATTTGAAGCATCAAAGAGAGACATCTCCCCACTGGGCTATGCGCAACTCTGTGTGTGAGGACGTAGCACACATCTGCCTACCCACGCCATGCCCGCATGTTCCTCCCGGACCTCCCACGAGCCCTCCTCCCCACCCAAGGCGGGTGCATTAACCCAGCTTTGTGCAACAGCCTGGACTGTTTGTCCTCTCCGAAGCCCCTCTTCCAGGAAGCCCTCTTGACTTGCTGAGGCAGTGTGACGGCCTCCAGCCCAGTTAGAAAGCCCCGCCAATGGCAGCAGCCCCTCCTTAAGACGCGGGGCTGAGTGGTGACCCCCAGGCGTCTCCAGGAAGCCCCTGTGATGTACTTTGCACCTGCCCTCTCCCCGTGTGCTGCTGTGCCCTGGCCCTCATCGCATCGCCCTTGCAGACGTTCATCCCCAGACCCATGTTGGACCCCAGACCCCCAGTACCTCTTCCCTCCTCCTGCACCCTCCCCCGAGATTCTCTGTCATTATCTCTGGAAAGTGAGGCTTGTGCATCATCATTAATGGGCTAAACAGCAGGGTCAGCGAGGCAGGTAGCAGTAAACGCAGCAATTACAGCCGCGCCTCCATCCGAGCGCCTTCGCTCCCAATCCATCTCCCCTCATCACCGGGCGGCGCTGAGCCGGCCCTGCCTTCATTACATTAATCAGGTTAATTCCAAGTTAGAGTCCACATTCTAATCAAAAGGCAGTCAACAGGGTGGGGTGCCAGGAGAAGAGGAAGAGCTGTCCTCCCAAGGGGTGGGGGTCGACAGCAGGGAACGGGCCTGGACACCGACAGCCTGGCCTCCAAGGCCATCCTTCCGGAGCTGCTCCCACTCTGTCTGGACGTGCCCCTGAGACCTCTCTTGTACCCTGGATTCGAGCCAGAGCTGAGGTTCTGATACGTGCTAGAGCGCAGGACAGTCTCTCTCTCCTGGCATGTCTGCTGCTGCCCACGCCTTGCGTGCAGAGGTGGCAGGTTGTCGATGGGCGATGCCTGCAGGCTGCAGGTCACCTCCTGAGAAGCCAGGGGCCTAGGAAAGGTGGAGGAGGGAGAACGGAGGCCCAGGACCAACACTCGGACTCGAAGAGCCTCATTCAGAGGAAACACATCAACAGACCCAACCGCTACCACTGCCAACCCCATCAGCACACTGGTGAGTTCCCCAGGCTTCGTCTCACCCTCTGCTGGATAACTTCATCTGCTTCCACAGCTTCCAATGTCGTCACGTCGATAAAGACCCTCTTCCCCAAGTCTTCCCCACTCCGTACGACTTCTCGGCCCGTGTGAGTAGTTCCACATGGAAATCCCTCCAACCACAGGGACATGGTGGAGATAGGTCAGAAGCTCCCCTCTCAGTTCCCTTTATCCTCCCTTCTCAACAAGCTCCTCCTATATCTGGCCCAAGCTGGAAGTCGTGGCGGTCATGTGCGAGCCTTCATCCTGGAGCCCTGTATTGGTTTACTAGGACCACAAATGTAGTGCTTTAAAACAACAACAATTTATCTTTCTGTGATGCGGTCGGAAGGCGAAAGTAGGCCTGCTGGAGTTCAAGTGCAGGTGTTGATAGGGCTACCTTCCTTCTGGAGGTTGGAGGGCAGATTCTGTCTCCTGCCTTTTCCAGTTTCTGGAGGCCACCGCGTTCCTTGACTCATGACCTTTTTCTCCATCTTCAGAATCATAGTATCTTCGAGTCCCTGACTCTGAGCCTCCTGCCACCCCTTCACATGAGTATAAAAGGCATGTGGGTATATGAGGATCTCCCAGATCATCTAGAATAATCTCAAGGACCTGATTAGCAACCTTCATTCTATTTGCAAACTTAATTCTGTCTGCCATGTAACAACACAGTCACAGTTTCTTGGGACTAGGATCCTAGGATCTGGACATTGAGGGACTGTTATTCTATCTACCACAAACCCCAATGCCCTGTTTATCTTTAAGACCTTTAATGCTACACCTGCAAAAATACCCTTCCTTCTGTCCAGTCTTTATTCATCTTCTTGGATTATCTGGATATGATCAACCTCTACCTCCAAGCGCTCCTTCTCCAATCCATCTCCCAAGTGACTGCTTTTATCGTTCCCCCTAAGTCTACTTGTGATTTCAGTGCAACTGTTCTAAAACATTCTGGGGGGGGGGCAGACAAACTTCAACGAATGGAATACTTTACTAGGTAGCAAGTGCCCAGTTTCCCATCCTCAGAAGAACAATTCTGAGGTACACGAGTCCTGAGAGGATCCCTAAGGGTTGAGCACCTGTTGCCCACATTGGCAACCAGCTTTCTTCCATTTCATGCCACCCACCCCATCACTCTATGCCCTGGGGTCACCTCCCAAATAAACTGCCTTTACCCAAACCCTAGTTTGGGGCTCTGATTTGGAGAGAAATCAAACTAAGACATATCTCTAGAGAGAAAATCAGTAACTCCTGGCCTCATACTGAAGTACTAACAGGTAGGCTGCTATTCAGAGCTCTGTATACCCCAACTTACTTCTCCAGTCTCACCAACTTCTACATCCATCACCCTGTACACCCACCACACCAGATTCCACCATGGACTGTCACATCCCAGCCTTTGCTCATGCCGAGAGCTCTGATTTCTAGATCCTGCCCCCGGTGCTCCCACACGCATGTCTCATAGCTGACCTCAAGCAGCACACCTGGAACTGAACTCAGATTTCCATCTCAGTTCTTTCCTGACTTTCTCTCAGTTTCCTTCTGCTTTTTTCTGATTCTTCAACTTTCCCTGATTCTCTTTCTTTCCCTGGTCTCATATACAGGCGTGATCTTCAGTCTCTTATACTTGACCATCTTCTTTTCATGACCTCAGCACTTCCTTGGGTGGCACCATCTGTTGCTGTGGCGTTATTTACCTACACGTGCTGGTGATCCTTTTCTTTTTGTCTCCAGGTTGGATCTCTCTGCTGAGCCCCAGATGCATCTTCAGCTGCCTACAGGATTCCTCAACCTGACCCCATCACACCTTAGACTCTACGTGTTTAAGACCTCTCCCCCAACTTGCTCTTCTTCCAATAGGTCCCTTTATGGAACTACCTATACCAGGACGCTTATAACCTTTCTTTCTGCCCTGTTCCCCTTTCCAGTTTCTGCCCATTCTACTTAATCTGTTTTCTCTTCCCTCCTTCCTCAGACTCTTGCAATCTCACCTCTGGAATTTTCAGTGGCCGTGACTAGTTGTCTTACCTCTAGTCTTATCTCTCCAATCCAGCCTCTCCACAGCAGGGAGGGCTTTTGAACCTACAGGTCTGGCAGGAGGACGTCCCACTCAACACCAAAGGAAAAGTCCACATTTCTCATGATGGCTCTAGCCCTTTCTGCTGGGGGTCTGCCTAGCGGGCCCTCCCTTATGCTTTGCGACTGTCCACAGCCCCATCAATCCCAACTGTACTTGGAAACTTGATCTTCTAAGCCACCTCTTCTGGGAAGCCTTCCATAAGGCACTTCCATAGCAATCCGTGTGGCACAGAACCGTGACATTTATCTACCAGTCTGTCCCCTCAGTTGAACTCTAAATCCTTGAGGGTAGGAGACCTCCTTGCTACCATTGCCCATGGCATTATGTCTGGCTCTTAGCAGGAGCAGATTCAGTGCTTACTGAACAAATAAACTAGTAGATGTTCGGTTCCACACACAGTGAAATTCTTGCCTATAGAGCAGGACACACATTGTCACTGTATTCGTGGCTACACAGGCAGATACAGTCTCCTTCTTCACTGTTTCCATGTACAAGGAGTCACACCCCTCTGCTGTCACCTGCCTACAGCCAAATGTCAACATTCACCCACATACCCACCTCCACGTCAGCTCAGTCGCTACAGTCACACCCACGCAGACATGCACTGTCACCACCACTCCCACATGGTCCTCCACACAACCCACACAGGGCTACACAGACAGTCACACACACACAGCTCCAAACACCTCGAGGGCACACTTCATCTCCAATGGTGAGCAAATGCTGTTGGTTTTCATTAATCTGCAGACTCTGTGTTTGCCAGTCTCTCTGGCTCCCCCTCTCCCTCTTCTCCACTCGCTCTCTTTCTGCTCGGAGGCAGGTGAGCGCATCAATTTTCTCCTCGTCTGTGGCAGTTAAATTAAATGGAATCGGCCTGATTGCTGAAAATCAAAGGGAAGGCTGATAAAGCAATTAAATCCCTCTAATTCCTCGTCCTGAAAGGTGCAGCGGCTCTGAAGCTAATTAACTTCATAATGAAAATCCTTCTTCACCCTTTTAGGCTCTTCTCCCCGGGTCTCCTCTCCTCTCCTTCTGGGGAGAAGCTGGTTACTAAGGAAGAGCTGGATCAGCAGCATTAAAAGTCAGAACTCTGGAGAGGCCTGGGAGGGGCGAGAGGGGGAGCTCATTCCTGTACTCCCAAATCCAGAGCTCCCTTCCTCATCCCTTCACCACTCACCTGCCCAACCTCAACACCCAGCCCTCCCCCACCCCCAGATGCAGGCGCCTGCTTACCTTTCAACCTTTCTGCATAACATTCTGACAGCATCGCTACTCCAAACACCTAGCATTATGCCAATGTCACCCCAGTCTCCAATACCTAGTTCCACCTCCACGTCGGCTCTACTGGACACCCAGCCCTACCTCCACAACCACCCCATCTTCAGCACCTACCATTCCACTTCTAACACTCAGCTCTACCTACGCTTACCTGTACTCTGCTCCCCGTCACCAACTCCGTCTCAACACCAGCCCTACCTCCACACATACTGCCCACCAGCCCACTCTTAACACCAGCCTAGTGCGCAGTCATTCTGTCTAATGCATAGCCAATACTGTAGGCATTCCAGCTGTAGAGACAAACAAAGCAAAGAAGCCTGACCCTAAAGGACCCCCTTATCTAGAGGTAGAGACAGACAGTAAAAGACATTACACTAATATGGCCTTCCTAAAGACAGGTGCTTGGCAGGAGCCCCCAAAGGCCTCTGGCCTCTGGCAGATAGAGAAGGCCCTTGTATAGGAGGCACTGGAGCTATGACACAAAGAGTTAGCTGCACTCGCTGATGGGAGATTGTATCAGAGAAACATGTGTGAGGCTTGAAGGTGGAAGAGAACAAGGGTTAATGAGGAATCAGGAGTCATTTTGGGAAGATGGGCACAGGGGCATCGGGGAGGCTGGTCTGAAGATGAGGCTGGGTAACAGGGCAGGAGCCAGTCATGAAGGGACTTAAAGACCTGACAGGAATCTCATTCTTTCAAGCAGTGTCAGGACCTTGGGAAGAATAACGTGTAGGACAGAACCAGAGTCTGTTGGAAGCTGGACAGATGCTAGGAGCTTGCCCCCGCACGCTTGAGGGGCCCTGGGCATGCTGGCTGGACAGGCCTGGAGAACCAGCACCACAAGACACCACAGGACACCACAGGAGACACCACAGGACACCACAGGAGGCACCGCAGGAGACACCACAGGACACCACAGGAGACACCACAGGATTCCACAGGAGACACCGCAGGAGACACCACAGGACACCACAGGAGACACCACAGGACACCACAGGAGACACCACAGGACACCACAGGAGACACCACAGGACACCACAGGAGACATCAAAGCTTGTCTCAGGAGGTACCAGAGCAAGCACTAGCTGACCTTGCACAAGGTGAGAGGCACAGAAACCCTGGTTCTACAGCTCCCCCTCTTCCAGCCCACAACCCTGGCACTCCAGCGCCTTCCTCTCTTCTCCCTCTGGAAGTTCATCCACTCTCAGATACCTTCTCCACTCACGACTTCGAGCCCTGCAAGGGAAGGGTGCAGCCTGCCTCATTCACTATTCTATCTCCAGCCCAATCTACCGCAGACCCTCAACAGAGATTTGTTGACTAACACCCAGAAATGAACAACGACTTCTACACTTGCATTCCCCCACGCACTGGTATTGCCTGTATTCCACTGTCAACTGACACTTCCACTTCCCTCTTTCCATCTCATATTCAACATCTCCAAAGTCAAACCCAGCCTTCCCCCACAACACCCCAATCCTGCTCCTCTTCCAAGGAATCTTCCAGCTAGTGACAGAGTCAAAGGCCCAGCTTCATTCTTGGTTCCTCCCTCTCTCCCATCCCTATGCCCACATCGAGCCAGTCTCCAATCCTATTCATTCTGCCTCCCCAAGTTTTCTCCTCTTTCTGTGTCCTCTCCCCACGGCAACACTCCAGGCATCACTCACGGTCTCTCCTGAACGAGTGGAGTCATTTCCTGACTGGTCTCCCTGATGGGTCTCCGCTTCATCCTACAGAACAATTGCTCTAAAATAGAAAACAGGATTATACCGTTTGCCTGACTCTAGCCTCCAGGGCAGCTCCTCTCTGCCTGTAGAGCAAGGCCAGCCCCCTCGGTCAGCATACAGGGCCCCACGGAAATGTAGAGCCACCCACATTCTGAACGTAAGCTGGGGTGGCTAGCTCATACCCACCCCTGCCTAGAATACCCTTCTCCAACCTGCCCCCTGTTGCTACATAATTACTTAGTAAAACTCCACTCATCTCCCAAAACTCCCTGAACCTTTCTTGACAGGTTCTGGTTTGTCCCTGTTCTCCTTTAAATTTTTCTGTGCCTTTCTGCAGCGTATTATATTTGTAAGTAGAAAAGGAAAATACGCTGATGAAGCTGAGCGCCCCTTGTTAAAGTTTCTCGCCCCTCCCTATATAACTCTGCCTTCTTTGGGCTTCACTGGGGTCTCTCTCCATTCCCTGAGCTACCACATCGTCCTCTGCTTGCACACCTATGAAAAATGTCTCCTGAGGGGGAAGGAGACCCTCACGGGCAGAGTCTGTAGCATCTTGTTCTGCGGGCATTACAGCACAGACAGGTCCGACGCGCGCTGCTTGTTACATGGATGCATGACCTAGTGTGCGGAGCAGGAGGGAGGGGGAGGGGGGGCTGGTCCAGGGACGGCATTATGGGAACTAATGGTCTTGGGGTGTGAAGAGCAGCCTTGCGGCCCTGTCACTCACCACTGCCACCAACCAAACCCCATCTCCTTGTCATGCAGGGAAGGTGGTAGCCGAGTTTCCCAAATAGAAAAGGTCACCTGGGGGTCTAGGATCCAACCCTACCCCACCCCTGGTTGAAGAGACCCCACCCCTCTTCAGAGACCCCTAGAGGAACGACCAGAGGCACAGGACAGGAAGGTGCTGGCAGGGAGCATCAGAAATGCAGAAAGAAGGCCAAGAAGGGAGAATGGCAGGGGGAGGTGGCCTTCTGAAGACACCGGGAGGGACAGCGAAAACCCGCAGCTGAAACTCGGAAAGGGCAGATGGACCGCAGGATCCCGAGCGCAGCCCGGGAGGTCAGCACTGGGGGACAGGGCCCCAGGGAGGTAGAAGAGGAAAGCAGGTTCCCACTCCCCACCCCGAAGGTGCCCCCCCTCCTGAGCGGGCTCCCCACCCCACTCCAGAGCTGCAGGGCGGCACTCGGCAGGGGGCAGATGAGGCTGTGCTGTGAGTGATGGGCGTTGAGTTGGGCCCAGATTTGCGGTGCTTGGGGGGGCTGGCGCAGCTCCCAGACCAGGAGGGGGGCGGACTGGGCATATGTAGGCCGGACAGGCAGCGGGGAAGGGAAGGGTATCTGTGGAGGGAGGGCCTGGCTTTCGTCTCACAGCCCCAGAAGAGCCCAGGTGACCCAAGACTCCGTGGGCGCTGGGGGATGTGAGAGGCATCTGTGTAGGGCCTGACTTGTTTGCCGAGTGCAGGACGGACCCCTGGGGAGGTGTCACACACCAGCAGGGACTAGGTGTGCACGCTGCACACCTCCTGAAATTGCTGAGAGTGTGCACGTGTGTGTGCACACCACCCCAGCCCAGCATTCACACCCAGGACAAACCACTGAGAGGTAGCAGGGTGGCCCTACTCAGCAGTTTGAGCACCTACTATGTGCCACAGCTTGTCAGACCCATTCACACACTCAGCCACACCCCACACCACCTGCAGCCCACCCCACCAGTCACACACCCTCACACCTTCATCGCCACAGAAACTCACACATCACTCATACGTGCACAAGTCCCAAGTCAGACAGAACATTACACACCCCACTCACAATCAAAGCTCAGCCGCGAATAGCCACCAGCCCTCGGTCACCCGCTCCCAGTCTCTCAGAGTGAAAGTCAGGCCGTCAGCGTAGACCTAACTCATCACACAGGGATCTCGGTCTCCCGACACCTGGCTTGTGCGCACAAGCACGGGCAGACACGCACCTACACGCACAGACACACACACACCCCCCGTTCAGTTTGGCAAGTGGTGGCAGTAACCCCAGAGATCAGGAGCTGGGCGTCGGGGTCATGGTTTTGAACAGAGAAAAAGACAGTTTCAGGCTGCTGGGCTCAAAGAGGCAGGTCTGTGGCCCCAGTGCCAGAGTCTGGCGAGGTCAGCACGGCGTCCAGCTCTCTCGGGACAACGAATCCATTCGCTGACACAAGCCCCTCCCACGCTGTCTCCAGACATCCTTCTCCTCTCTGCCAGGGTCCAGTCCCCTTCAGTCCCTACAGCCACCCCCTCCTCGGCCCCCCTCCTGTCAGCTCATTCTCTTTCCATCTGCATCCCTCTCCTCCCCCTCGCCAACCCCCCATCCCCGCCCCCCCAGCCTCGGTGATAAAAGAGCCAGATTGGAGCGGGTGCCACGCAGCTTCATTCCCCACCATATGGGCCCAAAAGCCAAATCGTCAGCTAAGCGATTAAATCAAGTATGTCGAACAAAATGTTATGAACTGACATTATGGGTATATAATTTTATGCCATTTGTTGCCATCTGTTTATCTAAACAGCCCCCTTTCCGCACAGACATACAGACACACACCTTTCCTCCTACGCACCCCACTCCTCAGGATGCCCCCCCAGTCAGAGCCAAGGGTCACGGACAAGAAGACCCGTGCCTGGAGTTGGAGGGCTGAGGCCTGGGGTCCTGGGGGGTCAGAGGGAATGAAGGGGTGGGGGACAGCAGTCTCAGAAGACAGAGGGGCGGGAACGTAGGGGTCAGGTTTGCTCTCTGGCCTGGGAGGGGCTGAGGCTCTTGGGGAACAGGAAGGAGTCAGGAGTCCCAGCATAAAGAGTGTGGCTAGGCCCCAGCATGAGAGCCACGGACTGAGGCCAGGGGAGCCTCGCTGGCACGCCTCCAGCCTGGCACGTGTGCGTGCGTGTGTGCAGGGCAGGCACGCATGCAGCAGCTGTGCACATCCTTGACGTGGGAGCTTCTCTCCCCCGCCCCAGTCCGCCCTGAGGGCCGAAGGCTCTGGGAACCTCGTGGCAAGGGCTGGCCTCTCTTGGGACCACAAGCACAGGCCAGGGGTCCAGAAGCTTCGACCTGAGTGATGCACATCACCTGCTCGGGATGCGGCCCCAGGGCAGGTCCTCCATAGCCTTCTCGTCCCACCAGCCCCAAACAACTTCAGAGTTTGGAACCGCCCCTCGATACTAGGTGTGTGGCCTCGTGAGTTCAGACAAAAGCTCCCAGTCACAGATCCTCAGCCCAGCCACCCTCCCCCCGCCCCACCGCTGCCTGGCCCCTGACCCGTGCCCATGTCCGTGGCCCCCCTGCAGGCCCCTACCTTGTCTGCCTAGGCTCACCTCTGCCGTGGCGTCTCTGGGCGTCTCCCTCACCTCTATCGTTTTTGTCCCTCTTCTGTCAGTCTGTGCGCCTCTGGCGCTGGCCTCTGACTCTGGGGCTGCAGACTTGGGCCTCAGGACAGTCTAGCCAGAGGGTAGCAGTTCCAGAGAGGGGTCCAGGCCAGCGTGAGATGGGCAGAGCAGGGCAAAGCACTGGGCCCCAGGGATCCGAGAGTGGATCCCAGACCCGCTGAGATCCTGGGGCTCTTTCCAAGAAACTACAATGAGAAGGCCACTTGGGTGAAGACGTGTGAAGAAGGTGAGAGAAGGCCCACCTCCCAGAAGGCTAACCCAGGGGGGTAAGAGGGTAAAAACCCAGCTGAAGGGTGCATTGGGAAGAGGTGGGGAACCCCTCCCAGGGTTTGTTAAAATGCTGCTCCAAATAGGCCCACAGGACAGGCCCCCACCCACCACTGCCCACCCACGGCCAGGTCACAGGCCATCCTCAAGGTCACACAGACCTTCCCAGCCACGGCTAGTGCTGTTTGCAGAACAGAAGGCCGAAGCTCACTGTGCCCCAAGCCAGGCCTTCCAAAGCTCAGCCCACCTCTCAGGGCTCCCCCAGGTGGGTATGAATAAAGAGGCACCCAAGCCTGGGCTCACCTCCACCTGACACAGCCGCCCGCATCCTCAGGTAGGAGGAGAGGCAGCCGCACACAGAAGAGCCGGTGAGTGAGAGAAACCCACGCGGGGCAGAATGAAACGTTCAGGAAGACGAGAGAGAAGATGAGGCTGAGCCAGGAGGTGAGGAACAGACACAGTCAAAGGACAAGGGGAGAAAGAGAAAGACAAAGAGAAGAAAGACTTGAAGACCGAGCCGCGAGAGCGAGAGCGGACAGCCAGAAGAGCGCGGGACGCTGCGGGCGGGCGGGAGGGGGCGCCCGGGCGCACAGAGCAGGGAAGGCGCGGGCGGCGGCTGAGGATGGAAAAGCTCATTTTGCTGGTAATTTACTCTCCTGCTTTTGGGCCGCTCCGCCTGCCGCTGCCGCCCGCCCGGGCTGCCTGTTCCAATATTAGATATAAACAAGTAAACTGTGTAATGGATCACATTAAGCAGGCCTTGCGTCTTGAGGCAGGATTTAATTTGCATGGCAGATTAGCTTGTCTTCCCAGCAAGGCACCCCGGGGCACCCCGAGCTGTAATAGGATCCCGCCTCTTAGAGCCCATTAAGGCAATTGAGAGCGCCTCCTAATCTCCCTCCCCGCCCTGCACCAGCATCCCCTCCTGCTGGACTGGGGTGGGGCTTGTCATGGCCGGACCCCCAGCTTCCAACCCCCATCTCAGGCTCCACCTCGCCCTGCAAGTGGTGACCCCGAGAATCTTGCTTTCCATCTCTTAATTCAACACCCAACCTCATAAACTTTCTCTCTACGCACCCCAACTCTGCGTTCAGAGGCCCCCTATTGCTCTGAATTCACTTTTTCCCAATCCCCCTAATTCTCTCCAAACTCCAGGCCAGGGGTCTGACCCCCAACTTTTTCTCTTCCTCATGACTCGCCCATATTTCTCTACCAATCAGTCCATTTGTTAGCCGAGGTCAGGGATTAGAACATCTTCTATCCCTTTCTGCGAGTTTTCATTTAACAGTTATTTATCGAGTTTCCTGCATCCTTATACTATCGTCCCAATACGGGAATCAGAGCAGGACTGGGTATCTGTGAAGATGGATGTTCAAGTAACAATTTGCTCTTGAACTGGTCCGTGTTTACCCCCACCCTGGTCCCTGGGTGCTTCAAAGTTGGGAAGCGCTACACACACGAGGTCTCCGGGCCTCACCTATCAGGCCACTTTCAGTCTGCCTCACTCTAAAGGCTGGCAGACTCGGGCCCAGAGAGCAGAAACGACTTGCCCAAGGTCAAAGAGCCACGAAGCTTCAGCTCCAGGACTCAGCTCAGGTCTTCTGACCCCTGTGCCGCAGTCTTTCTGATACACCAGCGTGGGGCGGGCCTCGGGGTAAGGGAGGGACAGGGCGGTCTCGGGTCTGCGGGTACATTGGGCTCTGTAGCAGACTGGCACAGCAGTGGCGTCCAGCCCCCTCCCACCACCACCACCACGCGGGGTGGATGGATGCCAACCATGCCTCAGTTTCCCCACTCATCTAACGGAAGCTGCTCTTGCAGTGCAGTTACTGAACACTTGTTTTAGAGGACAAAATAACCGGAGGCTCGTGGCGCTAGGGGCGGACCTAGAGAAGGACCGGCCGTCTGTGGGCCATCAAGCTGGGTTCCCTCAGCATCGGCGAGACCCTGAGCTGCCTGGGGCTGGACTGCGGAGGGGGGCATGGAGCCTGAAAGGGAGAGGGGGCCCAGTGTGGGTGGGTACGGGCCAGGCCAGTGGAGAAGGGTCAGTTCAGTCCTGCTCAGCTGACAAAGGGTCCTTGTTGTGGGTAATGGGACTCCCCTGGCAGCTTTATTTGCTGTCAGTGGCTTTTATTAAAGTCTCCAGTTTCAGACCCTCCAACCTCCAGCCATTGTGAGTGCTCCCCCAGGCCCTGCCCCCAGCTCCTGGCTAGGCTGACTCTGAAGGGCCCCCCCTGCCCTGTCTCCCAGGCCCCAGGCTCCGCAGCCACCAGCTTCCCACCTCCACCTCCTGGAGAGAGGCCGTGCACGGGAGGGGGACAGTCCTAGCACCCAAACAGACCCTAATCTCCCAACTGTTGTGGCTGGTGCCAGGGGCGAGGGCCATGAGTCCGTCTGGGCAGAACGTACAGAGAGGCACACGCGGGTGCACATATAGCTGCACCCATGCGTGTCCCAGAGGGGTGTGCACCCATCTGTTCCCTCCGTTTGTCTCTGCACGCAGGAGTATGCAGACGCTCCAGGGACGTGCGCTGCTTAGGACTGAGATGGGGTGGGGGCTACAGCTTGATGCCATAAATAATCGGGGACACCCTCCCCCCACCAGGCACCTGGTCAGTGCTGGGGGTGGGAGGACAGGGAAGTGTCTCCCAGCTCAGACTGGGGTACCGGCACCCTGCTACCCCTCTCCTGTCAGCAGGGGAGTGTCTGCCAGTGGATGGAAGGGGGCCCAGGAAGCTAGCTCAACCTCCCCTGGAGCGACTCAGGAGAGCCTCAGGGGTGCTGAACATCAGCAGCCAGCCCCAAACCCTTCCTTCGTACACCGGCATCCCAGTCCTGAACTCCCAGGAACCCAGCCGCTGAGGCCTAGTCCTCACACACCTCCTTCCTGAGAACACATTTGGGGTTGGGGTGTAGAGAGGCTCTTCGGGATGACCCCCCTGAAACTAGAACTTTGGCGTAAACTGGGTCCTTAACCCCAGGAAATCCTTACTGAGTAGGAGAAGACAGATGAGGGGCACAGAAGGGAGGACCACAGGCCGGAGGGAGAGGGGCTCAGACCCCACACGAGTGCGTGGAAGAAGGAAGAGGTGGTGATTCCTCTCCATTCCTCCCACATGTGGGACCTGAGGTTGGCACAAGGGCACGGCCAGTGAGTGTCACGTGCCAGTGGCATGGGCCGTGGGCGTGAGCCGTGTGTGCAAGCAGACACGCGGCTCGTGGGGTCCGTGTGTCCACAGTGAGGCGTCAGTTTGTTTGTATCTGTTTCCAGGGGTGTTTACTCTGGGAGGGCAGCGGCTCTGGCTTGTGTAAGGTGCCGGTGTTTGCAGGCTGCTGCGGGTATTTGTTGTGGCGTGTTTGTCCTACGTGTGCTCAAGTCTCCGGGAGGGGGGTGCAGGGGCCCACAGTGCTCACTGGGGTCCTCTGAGCTCCTGGCTCGGCCTGTGCTAGGCCATTTGGGGAGCGCCCGTGCTTTATGGTGCGCGGGTGAAAAATGGAAATGCTAATAAGTAGTCGTTAAGTTGTCTTGCAAAAATGTTAAATGATAAATTGGGTAGTGTTATTGTTGAAATGAAATATGTAAAATAAATGAGTTATTTATTTCTAATAAATATTTTGTTTACGATATATTTGTAGGGGTGTTAATTATTTTCCCCCTCAATCGGGGCAACGTATAAATTCTAATAAAGCGCGGGCCGTGGCGAAGGCAGCGGTGCTGGTGCTGGCTCCTTCGGGCCAAGCTGCTGTAGGACCTCGGCCCATGATGGATGCTCCAGTCACAAGCGATTGTTTTCCTCACTGCTGTTGCAGGGTACCCCGTGTGGCCTGTTTTCGCTCTTAGAAAAGAAAAGAAAAAGAAAGGACAGAGTCAGGTCTGGGGCCTGGGGGAGGACAAACAGGCCAGGGCCTCCAGGATGAAGAGCTGCTGTATCAGGGTGGGGCTCACTCCCTGGCTAGTGGCACAGGCCCTGGGGGCGCACCCCATGGCTGGACCCCTTCCAGGAGGCAGAGCTAAATGCCCAAGCAAACCAAGGGGTGGAGAAATGGCGAGTCCCCCAGACCGGGCAGCACTGAGCACTCACGCCGTGTCAGGTGCCCCAGCCATTCCTGCACCCCTCCACCCTACTCAGGGGTCTCCTGGGGGGTAGGTCTGCTGTTTCCAACACCGATCAAAACTTCCTCCTTGCAGGGGAGACCCCTCTCCCTCTAGGCACCATCTCTCCTCCTTCTTGGCTTCTCCCCCACCCCTTCCTGTGCAGTATCTGAGCTGGAGACCCTCCCCAGGATCTCCTGGGAATCTTGGCTGAGCCCCCTGAGAAGCCTCCAGACCAGAAATCCCCTGGTCTCCCTGGTCCTGCGGGAGCCCAACAGACTCTGGGGAGGTGGGGGGAGGGGTGAGTACATTCCCCTTCAGAACAGGCTGCCTCCCCCAGGGCGTTATCTCCCCGGGGTCATAAAACTGCTGAGGCAGGACGGCCTGTGGGCAGGGACAGGGCAGGGGCACGGGATGCAGGGCACTCTGTCCCCGCCGCAGGCGCTGTCCACCCCTCCAGCAGGCCCCCTCCCCCAACTCCTGGGGCTGATTTGGGCTCCAATGTCTCACCATGTGGCTCTAGGCTGACCCCCAACCAGGGACCTCAACTATTTACCTCAGGTGACAGACCATAGGGTGGGGGGCTTAGACCCCCAAGGGAGCTAGGACTGGGCAGATTCAGGGGGTTCCTGTGGCTGTTTGGAGTTGAAGTAGGGGAACCATGGCACGCAATGCCTCCCAGGCTAGGGTCTCCTAAAGCCTGCTAGAGGGGAGCCTGTAGTTCTTCCAGCCACCTACCACTTCCCGCCACCCCAAGCTAAGCGCTTAGGAGCTGCCTCCCAGAAAGCAGCCCTCTGCATGAAAGGTGTGAGCCACGCACGTGCGTGTGTGTGCAGAAGGCTTCCGAGTGATGACAGCATGGGACTCAGAGAAGGACAAACACTAGGGAACCCAACAGAGATTCACAGGCGGGCAGGCCCTTTCTGGCCCAGACAAGGGGACTGGACAGGTGTGCACAGTCACACACAGGGCTTGCACCTCCAGGTGCAAAACCCGGTCACACAAGCACAGTCCTGCTAACACTAACACCTCACAACTGCTCTTCGGGGGAGTTTGAGACAGGTCCATGCACTGACAAAAAGGGACATGAAAAGTCCAGCTGTGGGGTTTTGAATAGGATGAGGGAGGGGTAGCAACACTGTGGGGAGGGCGCCCCCTGCTGGAAAGAACAGCAGTAGTCCGCCCCTCCTTACCCCAGGCCAGAGGATGCAGGCACCCCGACAGCCTCACCCCCACCCCCACCCTCCTAGGGAGGCACCCCCACGCCTTGCACTTGTCCACCGCTCTCTGGGTAAGCCACCAGTCAGGCTGCATGACTCTGGGTTCTTTTCAAAACGTGCTAAATCTTTGATCATCATTTGTTTAAACTGTATAAATAATCCACCCGGTTTTAATAGGATTTTTCTATGAATCGGCAACAAAGCATGAAATGTGATATTTTCACCATGAGTAGTTGGGAAATTAGTCACCTCTGTCCAAGGCTCTCTGCTGGCTGGAGACCCCCTTCTGTCTGGTCTCTTTCTCCCCTCCACTTAGGCCATCCTAGGCCCTTCAAATTCTACCACCTCAGTTCCAGACTTTGGGGGGGCACCAGTGGGAGAATTCTGCGGAGCCGCCCTAGTCATGCTGGTCCTCTCCAGGTCTGAGTGCCAAGACAGGCTGCCCAGGCCCCTGTCTCCCAGACAGAGTCTCGGATTCTCTCACCCCTGCTGTGGGCTCCACTACAGGCTGGGTAGGGTTTCAGGCTGGATGGTGGGTTTAGGGGGAGTTATTTGGGGCAGAGTGGTGGGATGAGGCAGAGTTGAGATCGTTCACCGTTCCCCAGTCTCCCTAGCGCCCAGGGTGCTCCACACCCTCATGCACACTCCGGGAGGCTGGGCCTGTCTCCCCGGGATCCCAGCAGCCTGGGAGTCTGAGCGAGAAGGCACTCGTGGCAGGCAGCAAGGAATGGCCAGCACCAGAGAAGCAGGAAATGGGGCATCAGAGATGAGCTCCAGGGTGGGGACCAGGTAGGAATCCGACATGGAGAAATCTGAGATGGGACCAGGACCAGGAGCCATGTGGATGAGGCAGAGATAGTAGAGCGTACCTAAATATGCCGGAGAGACTTTTCTGGTTTTGTTTTTTTTTTTACTTAGCAAAAAAAAAAAAAAAAGGTTTGGTGCATGGGAAAGAATAATGTAAATTTGAAACCTACAGATAAGAGTCAGCTCTATCTCTCCACAAAAGCAACTTTCAATCCCACTTCCACATGACCCCTGAAGCCTGGCCCCAGCCCCCAAGTCCAGCAGCCCCAAGTGCTCTCTTCTGCCTTGATGCCTTGTTTGGAAAAGCCAGCAGCCATCCTAGCCACCGAGAGCCTCCAGAGCAGGTGGCCCCGACCACCCGCCAAGGCCTGGTTACTCCCAGGTCTCAGGCAGAAGCCTGACAGGGGCGCAGCCCTCAGAGCTGGCATGGCTGTGAGGGAGGAGGATGTGGGGTCCCTCCTGCACCACAGCCCACGTGCTCCAAGCTGAGCAAGCCCCCTTCCTTTCTGCCCCCAGCCCCTGGCCCAAGATGAATAAAACTCAGAGGGTGGGGGGCGCTATTCATGGAACCAGAGAATGTGTGAGCCTCCCAGCAGCCCCCTCTCATTAGGGGACCCCGGTCAGGTGGCGCTCATTAACTTCAAGTTGTCTCTTGTTTTAAAACTCCGGTGAGGGGGGCGGGGTGGAGGGCACATTGTCTGGCTGCCCCAGAGAGATTAGGCGCCCAGGGGGAGGGGGCAGGCAAAGGGCCTTTAATTAGTTACTTTCAAAGGTCCCCTGTCCCCTTTCTCTCGGGTCCCCCTCCAGCCCCCAACTGGGCCCAGCTTCGAGGGGGCGGTCTTTTCTGCTTGGCAGAGCGGCCTGGTCAGTCAGCTTAAGCCCTCAGTCTTTGTTCCCGCCTGAACAATGGGCCAGTGCATTGGCCACAGGCCTCGGACTCCTTCTGCTGCAAGCCTGGAGCCAACTGAGAGGGCTGCACCCTGGCATCAGGGTGTATGTGGCACCCAGAAAGGGCCCTGGGCACCACGAACTCTTCCTAGGCTCAGAGGAAGAGGATGGACACACACACACACATACACACACACACACACACTCTCGTATCCCGGAACTAGTCTGGCCTAGTAGAGGAAAAGGAAAGAAAAACATCAGTCAGGATGTCCTTCGCATAAAACATGTCTGGGGGAACACCTGGAACCTAGCTCCAAGGTGGGGGTCCTCTTTCCTCCTGGATGACCTCAAGAGCTCGCTTTTACACCACGGAGATCCTTCAGCTTGACTCTGCTGCTCATTAGCAAGTAATCTCTCAAAGCCTCAACACCCTCATCTTTAAAATGGGAGAAATGACACCTGCCGCTCAGGTGCTGAGGGTTAAATTACTCGCGTGTATAAAGGGGCCTAGTACAGCACCAGACGCAGGACGCGCCCTCTTGAGAGCTTTTTGTGCAGCTGGTTCCCAAGGCCACAGGCCTCCCCCAGGCCCTCACCACCAGGCTGCAGGCGCCTCTGCCCGCTCGCTTCCTGTGCTGGTGGCTGATTTGGGCTGAACTCCAACCACAAAGTGCTGGGATTCGCAAGTGGAGGACACACTTGGAAGCTGGTGAGTGTGTGGACAGGAGGGAGGATCCCAAGCTGGGGGTGATGGGGTGGGAGAAGCCATCAAACAGAAAGGGATACAGGGAACTTGGGGAGGAGGGGGCGGGGGTCTTGACAGATCCACGGTTGGGGGGTACGTCTTGAGATGGGTTGAGAGGCTGAGTTGCAGGAAGGGATGGTGATTTGCCTGGGTCAGCAGATTAATGGCACTAACGAAATTTCCAAGAGTATGGTGGGCTGGGGGCCGGGGGCGTCCATGTGGAAAGGCACATGACTGGGGATTGATCAGACTGAAGATGAAACAGAGAAAGCTTCCCAGGCAGCAGAGGTAGGAAACGCCAAAACTAATTACTCCCCAGCCTCTCCAGCCTCCAGACCCCTCCCTCGGGGAGCAGGGAAGAGGCTGTGACCTCTCTCTGTGGGTGCCGAACTCCAGGCGCACGCACGCACAGACAGGCCCTCAAGCGGGCCGGGGTGCGCGTGACGGAGGCCTGAGGCCTGCACGTGGGAGTGGGCACCTGGGACGTGATGGTTGCCCGGGGACCCGTATGCTTCCCCTGTGTGGGGTCACTTGGCTTCTCACAGAGGTGCTCACATCCCACCTGCGTGTCCCCACAGGCCAAGCACATGTGTCACCACCGTGGGTGGCAGCAGAAGTGGGGGGGTGGTGAGGACCCTGCTATCAGTTCTGGCCTTGAGGTCCACCTCCACAAATGTGCTAGTTTGAGCTGAAGTCCCGTTTCCAGTCAGAGGTTACCTGCATTACCATTTAGGGGGCCAGTTCCCCATTAGATAGTTGACAGTTTATCAGCCTGTGGCTAATGGAGGTGTGCCCCATGGAGGGAAAGCCCAGCTGTTCGGATCATCAATTATAGACAGGGCCTCTTAATAGCTCCTGGTGTTTGTTGAATGAATATGGGTGGCAAATTGGGCAGTCCCCTCAGCTTAAAGAATTCACAAAGGATATCAAAGAACTAGATCAAAGGGCAAGAAAACATCTCTTAGAGGGTCTAGAGCAGCCCTTAGTTAAAAATCAACAGTTAAAAGGTGGTTAGATGGAAGATAAGGGCCTTTAGGCTCCTAACACTAACCCAATAGTTTTCTGCATTTGGGGGTCTTTACAGGAGATGGAGGTGGGGGAGGTGGTGAGCAGGAGGCCCCCCGGAGGCCTAGGTTAAGTATCTTCTTGGAAGGGTCCCCTTCCAAGCAGTGTGTGTCATGCAGTTTCACCTCAAGATTCAGGACAGAATTTGTGTTTCATGCCATCTGTTGAGTGGTGTTATTACAGTTATTAGCAATTATGTTTTATCATAGAGTCACTTTTCCTTTAAATATGTGAGTTAAACAAAAAAAAATTGACTGTTCTTAGAGTAAGTTCTCAGCAATCTATTCCTCTTGGAAATCACTTGTAGTCTGATAATACCAGCCAGCAGGCCGCCTGGCCCTTCCCTGAGCCCCTCAGCCCCAGACACTTCACACAGGAAGCAGCCACCCCACTGCTGGGTCCAGATGGTGGGCCCATGGGTGGGAGTTGTGCCCCAAAGGTACTGCAGAGAGACAGTGACCACCACCCCACCCCAGTCTCCAGCCTGCCCCTCCTCCACCCCCCACCCAGTGACTGCCTCACAGGTCAGCGCTGGTTCCGACCAGACTCAGGATGCCGCCCCTTTCCCCTTGCCGCCCCCGGCCCACCCTGTGCCCCTGCTGCAGTGTCCATGAGGACGCTGCCCGGCTCCTCTTGGGGCCAGCAAGCTTTTGTGAGCGTTATGTGAGCCGCTAGGAACAAGGGCCCTGAAACCCAACTCGACCGAACTCATAAAAGGGGTCACTGTCTCTTTAATTAAAGTTCCCTGTTTGGAGGTTAAAGACAAACCCGTTTGATGGTGCAGGTGTGTGTGTGTGGAGGGCGGGTGGAGGAGAAGGATAGTGGGGGCTGGAGGGAAATGGAATTCTATCCTAGGAGGGAGTCAGGGAGGGGCCTCCCCGGGGCCAGAGGGGCTCACATGGAAAGCCTGATGGGGGGCCCTGAGGGCCTCCTGTGGTGAGGGTCACAACTGGGCGACAGGGGGCAGGGACAGGTCGGCCAGCCCAGCCGCTCTGACTCTGACTGCCCACAGGCACACCTGCTGACCTCCCTTTGCCATGGACTGCTCCCCTTGTTCCCTCCCCATCCCCCTTTTCCACCCCAAAAGTCCTCCATTAAAAGAGGGCCCAGGGCCCAATCCCATTTCACATAGAAGCGACTTCATCACAGTTTAACATAAAAAGATCAACTGGTATCGACCCGTAATTTGGACCCACGCCACGCTATTGGCAGGAAGACAGAATAAGTTAGGGTGGCCATGTTTCAAAAATTCTCTGTGTGCACTCAATCACGGCCCAGGGAAGGCGGGCGGGTGCGTAATAACCCAGCCGCGCTCTCCATTTCCCCTGTAGATCAATGCTAATACCAGGAGGCCCCGGAAGATGGATGGAACCGACAGGAACCTTGAAATTCCGACACGGGGGCTGGTGCCTCAACCGATAAAGGATTTCACTGCTGCTGGGGTGGGGACACAGAACCCCAGGGGCCACGGGGGACAGTCTGGTGGGGACAAGGAGGTAGGGAAGAGGGGGCAGCCTCCCTTTCACACGCACGCAGCCATGTCCTCACCGATACCCAGTCACTCACACAGCCACTGACTGATGCACCCTCCAGACCCACCGACACACGCGCCGCCAGCGGGCACACGCATCACTCACACAGCACCGGCCGCAGCACTGCCACTCCCCAGAGCCCTTGACCCCAGGCAGCCACTCACACAGGCCCCCGCACAGCACGCGGCCGTGCTCACTCACAAAGCCCAACACGCAGCCGGAGCCAGGGCCTCTGCCACCAACCACTGCAGACACACACCTGCTGGCATCTACTCCCCGACACGGTAAAGCAGAGAGACACGCAGGCCCACATGCACAGACGCAGCCCGCCTCGCCCTTCTTCCTCACCGTCCCAGCCTTTCTTCCGACAGCCGTCTCATTCTGTTCAGAAACTCGCTGGCTGATGATGGGGCGGGTGGGGAGCTTCTCAAGACTGTTAGAAATAAACCTCTCAGACTGGGGTACACCAGACACACCGTCCTGGACTCACACCTGCTCAGAAACCTGTGCACGCAGGGCTGGGCGGCCGGAGAGCAGGGCTCCAGAGAGAGCCTGCTGTAGACCTGGGGCAAGCCACCTGCCGCCTGTGGAGCCTCTATTTCCACATCCGTAAGCCAGGCTTGGAGATGTCCAAGTTCTGGCATGACTGAACTTCTCAGTTCTGGGGCAGATAGAATTCCTTGCAGAGTCTCATCTACAAAGCTGCCCCACGCAAGTGCACCCCGGCTCTTGAGCGCCCAGCCTGGGTGCCTGCCGCACCCACACCGATGCACGCAGGCCCCACACTCATGTACTGTTCTTTCCAGCTCAGGGAACTGCATGCAGCAGGGACAGAAGTGCCCCATCCTTCCCAGAGCTGGGCATCAGAGGGTTTCAGAACCCCCTCTTTTAGGAGCAAAGAGCTGGGGGCACAACAGAAAGATGGAGCATGGCGAAGAGTTTGAAAGTGGAGGGAAGGCAGGGTTGGGATCTACAGAGGTACTGCTTTTCAACTGACAGAGGTACTGCTTTCAACTCAGACCTGCCACCACTTCCCCGGCTCCCTTTTAGCTCAGCTCCAGGACAAGAGTCATTTCCGCGGCCTCACACTGACATCTTGTGACCATTCCTGGGATTGCAGGAATCACAAGGCCATGCCAGGTTCTCTGCAGAGAAGCACTGGTCCACCTATTAACCCAGACAGTCCTCAGCCAGACAGTGGGTCTGATCCCTGGGAGCTCTGTCCCACACTCAGCGGCCAGGAAAGGCACAGGGGGATGACACATACCTCGATCAGGGGCCAGTAGAAGAACAGGGGGCTGCATCAGGGAAAGGCTTCATAGTCACTCAGTGATAAAAGGGAGTGGAGAAAATGAATGCCTAAGGAAGCGCCAGTCTGGGGTGGAAATGCAGCTCTGTCTTCCGGCAGCCCCAACCCGAGGTAGGCAGACGCCAGCCTGACCCAGGGCCTGAAGAGATGCAAGTCTCTCCCCAGGGGTCCCCTGCCTGCCTGCAGGAAAAAACTCGAACTTGGCCTCACAGAAGTGCATTCGATGGGGAGCAATTGGCCCCCTTCACAGAGACCCTAAGTCTTAGGGAGTGGGTTGGGACATGACTCTACCTAGGGCAGAGTCCTCTGAAGGGATAAAAGCCCCACCCTGCGACAATCCAATCTGAGAAGCATGGATTTGGGGGTTTGGAAGCCCCCACCCAGTCTCCCATGTAAGGGAGGACCTCATCTGCAGATCTGAAAGGAACGCGGTTTCTGTGTCTGCATCGGTCACCTAGGGCTGGGAAGAAGTTTGAGGGAGCTAGACCCTCCAGAGACAGCCGCATCCGTTCTGAAGAGGTGTGGTGAGGGACACCAGAGGCCCCAGATCTTTTCTGAGGTAGCCTGTGTTGAAGCCCCAGGCCTGTTCTAAGACTTCCCCAGATCACTTCCTCCGCTGGAGCCTCCTGCCACTTGGGGAGCCAGGTCTCAGGGACCTGGACATAACAGACCACACACACACAAGACCGGCCGTGGGTTCTCAGCCTGGAGCCAGGGAACCCGAATGTGCTAGCTGCTGAGTTTGTTATAAATTAGAGACTCATTAAGAGAAGGTGAGAAGGGCTCAGTAACAGCTTTCGGGGCCCATCTTTTCGATTTCTTGTTCGGTTTGTTTATTGCGATTGTTCCTGTCTCATAAGCTTATTGCAAAACCAATAAAAATGATCTATTCAGAGAGGGGAGCTGCTCTTTTGACTGGTAAGCTGCGCTTGGTCCTGGGCCCCGCCCCTCCCCCTCCCCATGGCTGCAGCCCCAGCCTGGTTGACCAGCTGTCTCCCGCCACGGGGTCAGTAGAGGGTGCCAGATTCCTGCTCACCAGAAACTGTGTCCACCTGCCATGCAGCCACCCTGGGCTGGCCTCGGGCCTCCAACCTGGCCCTATCACCCCAATGACGGCTGTACCCCAGCCCTCCAGCTCCCCTCTGATGGATATACCAGGTCTGAGCTGGGCACATATCAGGGTTCGGTTATGGGGAGGCAGGAGTCCCGTGGGAGATCCAGGGGTAGTCACTGGAATTGGAATTTCAGGTGGGGTTTTGACTGAGGCTGTTCCCTTACTAGGGAATCCCCTACCCAGAAGAAGCCCGAAGGGCTGGTGGGTGGGGCAGCGAGGGCCCCGGAGATTCCTTAAAATCAGAAGTCCTGGCCTTCACCTTGTTGACAGAACAGAGGTTGCTGACCTCTTGCATGTCCAGGAACCTGGCCATAATTGGGGGCAGAGGCCAGGAACTCCTACCCCCAGCAAGGTGACTGTCACCCCATCCCTAGTCCACCAAAGACATCAGTTTCATTTGGTGACTACAATATCTATTTCTGAGACGCGAATTTCCTTATGCTGCTGGCACTTGGTTTCAAAGACTTTTAGATGAAGTGGGGCGCACAGGACTGAGTGGGAGCAGGAGACAGTGAACAGACTCTTTCAGGGGCCATGCAGAATCCCAGAGCATCAGAGCCAGGAAGGCCGTCTGAGACCGCTCTGTCCAGCCGCTGCACATCTCAGGTCCAGAGTTGGGTCACAGAGGTGGCGCGACTGGCCCAAGTCACCCAGCGGCGAATGGCAGAGCCGAGGGCGCCCCAGCGACGGACCTTGCACCTTGCTCTGCTCTCCTTGGTCCTGCTCAGTCGGAGAGCTCTGCTTCCTCTCCCCCGGGCAGCCCACAGCCAGCTCAGGCAGCGGCCATCCTTTCCCTCCCCACTCTCAAACAACAGACTCCTTTTCTCTAAAGAGAAATCCATGTCCTCCCTCAAGGTCGATGCACCGGCTCTCCCCGAGGACCCCGAGGAGGGGTCAGCCTGGCGCAGGAGCTTTGTTGTCTCTGCCACTTGAGGAGCACCGGTCACTCTCCTTTCTCTGCCCCCTCTGGACAAGGAGGACAGGAGGGGAAGGTGGGTAGGAAGAGCAGTCTTCGGAAAGCAGAGCATCTCAAGGACTTGGCATATCTTCAGGGAGGATCAGTCTTTCTTGATCTTGTATTGTTAACAAGCACTCGATGTAGAGCTTACGTGTGTCAGATCCTGTTCTAAGCACTTTACACATCAGCTTATTGATTTAATTTTATATTAACTTAGCATATATATTAATTTATTGAATCCTCTTAATAACCCTATGAGGGTCTCCCTGGTGGTGCAAGGGGTTAAGCACCACACTGTGGAGCTTCTGCAGCCTCTGCAGGACGAGTTCAATACCCAGCCACGGAGGGGACCCACATGGCGCAGCAGACCCTCCTGCCTCGCCCACTGCTCCCCTCAGCAGTGTGTTTCAGTCGATCCACCTGTTCTGCTCCCCACTCTGTCTCTGGTGAATCCTCTCACTGCCCCCCCAACACCTATGGCCTACACCCCAGTTCTTGTATGCATAAATAAGTAAATCTTTAAAAAAAAAAACCTACGAGGCAGGTACTATGGTTAACCCCATTTTATAGAAGAGGAAAAAATGCCAGAGGGGTAAGCAGCTTGCCTGAGATCTCATACACGGGAAATTTTGGCATCATCATTCAAAGCCAGGCAATCGGCTCTTTATTCCACGCCATGTACCGTCTGTTTATAGACGTGCGAGCACAAGACCAGTGGGCCTCCCGTGACCAAGGGAGGAAGACTCTGGCCGGCCAGAGGGATAAGATGACCTCAAGGCCCCATGCAGCATCTCAAGTCTATTTCTCATTACCCACCATTCTGGCCACTTCCACCGTGGGTTTGTTTCAAGGTCAATCCTTCATGGTGGGGGTGGCTAAAGGAAGCAGAATCAGCTTGGACCATGGGTTCCTCCCATCCAGCCCTGTTTGGGGGAGGCTTGTACTGGATTCTGGGAGCCCAGGCTCCGGGGGGGGCACCAAGTTCCCAGCGCCCACTTGCTCTTGGTGCCTCCTCCCTCCCACGCAGCAGACTGCAATGACATCTCTGAGAGGGCCTTTGATTAAAGAGACAAGTGACTTTGCCCATTCTATTGATCAGAATAAATTACTAGGAACTAATTTATGGGCCTCCCCACAGCCGATGACATGGTGGATTGTGCGCTATTGGTCAGTAAATTGGATTGTCAGGCTAGATTATTGGTTCGTATACAGTTATCTCTCATAGCAATATCAGGCAGCCCAGGTAGAAGAGCGAAATCCTTTCTCCGCTGCCAGATGCCAGGATGTCATGAGGCCTTCTCGAGGGCTGGAGGGGAGGGGCGGGGAGGGACGGGGAGGAGAGAGGAGGAGAGGCGAGGCGAGGCCTCTGTGCAGGATGCTTATTAATTAGTGCAGCATCACAGCATTAAAAGAACATTAGTGTGGAATCGTCTGCAGAGTGATGGGGAAATGACATTGTGGGCCTCCTCCTGATTCTCCAGCTATGGCTCTGCTGGGTAGAGGCAGGGAGGGGGTTGATGAGCAGACCGGGGGATGGGAGAGATAAAGGATAAGGGGCCAAGAGGAAGGGAAGGGAAAGGAGGCCGCATTCGAGGGGAGTTGCAAGCAGAGCAGGTCTGCTAAGTGCCAGTGTCGCCAGGCCCCGCACGGGAAACGGAGCGGCTGTTCTGCCCCGTACATCACAGCCAACGATGAAAAGTTCTAGAGCTGGGATTTCTCAGGCAATTTGGCCAGTGATGCATGGGGTAGTAGATCCTCACGCACTCTTCCGTGCTTCTGCCAAGCCAGCAATAACAAAAACTTATTTTTTGCCAGGGAAACGGATATGAGTCAGGCAGCCCATCAGGAGTGGGGGGTGCTTTACCATGCGCTGCGATTTGTACCGCTCGGCTGTTTCCCCGAGCTCTAAAGACCTGCCAGGAGGTGACAAAGGCGAGACAATTTCGAGTTCACAGTCCTGTGTCCTCGAAGTATAACAGCATGCCGTAGATGGGGGCTTTCGGGGGCTGTGGTTGCAAAGTCAGCGGTCTTTTCCCCCCAGCCCACTGAGGAGGGGGGAATGGGGTGAGCAGGAGAGCAGCAGAGAGATGAGGCCCTGGGGAAATGGGCAGCCCTTTCCTAGTTGTGAACCCTCACAGAGATTCACCCACAGCTCACCCCTCACTCAGGGCTTGGCAGGAAGGGGGGCGGGGGGATGGACAGCACAGGGCACAGGGAGGAAGGCATGGACACCCCAGGCAGAAGGCCTGCCTGCCTCCTGCCCTGACTGCCAGGGTCTTCCCATCCTCACAGGCCCTCGGGCTGGCCAGTCCTGAAGGGGTGAGTATGAAAAACCCATTTGGTCTTTTTTTCCCACTCCCACTCTTGCAGCTGAGCCCTGAGGAGGTCTGCACTTGCTCTGAGGCCTGATCAGGAACACAGATAACCTGTACTTTGGATGCAGACCTCAGGGGAAATGTCTATATGGAGCACCAAGCCCATTGAGTTGAGCTATCACTCATCTGACACAACAGATAACCTGCAGGAAATACCTCCCTACCCCCCCACCCCCA
>JAGFMF010011406.1:2416447-2457088 GCA_019455555.1 Galemys pyrenaicus | reverse complement strand
AACATTGGCAAAGAGATCTCATCATTGGCACAAAGATACCAAGATAAGTGCCCCTGAACCTCTACCCCCACCCCCCTTTCCCGCCCCCGCCCCCACACATGCTATCCAGTGCTGCTCAGCAGACAGAGGGTGTGAACGTTTGCTCCTCATAAAAGGCTTAGCACCATGGACTAAAAACATTCTGCACAAAGTAGGGCCCTCCCTGGTGGTGCAGTGGGTTGAGCAACGCACTATGAAGCAGACCGCAGCCACTGCAGCACAAGTTCGATCCCTGCCTCCGGCCAGGGAGGGGACCCACAGGATGCAGCAGACCTCTCCTGCTGTGCCCGCTGCTCCCCTCAGCAGTGTGCTTCAGTCCATCTGCCTGTTCTGCTCCCCACTCTGTCTGGTGGATTCTCTCATCTCCCCACACCTCTGGCCTGTACCCCAGCTCTTGTGTGCATAAATAAATAAATCTTAAAAAAAAACAAAACATTCTGCACAAAGTTAAAAAAAAAAATCCAAAAGATAAAGGGCAGGTGTTTCAAGGTAAACATCCCCCACCTCCTCCCGAACCACCCACCCCCAGCCTCTAGATGCTGGTCACTTTGCTCTCCAAACGTTAAGCTGCAGCCTTTGGCCATTTCTTCGTGAGTTTTTATCCTGGTCACTCTCTTTCTGCCCTCCATGGATAAATCTGAAATTAAAAGGGGCCACACCCTCAAAGTCAGAGGAAACAGGGCTGGGGCCAGACTGCAAGCCCCAGGTGGAGCTCCCCTCACAGCTGACACCGGGCCGCCATCACGCAGCTACGTGGAAGGCAGCACGCCAGCCTCCAGCGCACATGAGCCTCTGAGATGGAAAAGTTTGCAAAGCTTGGAAAAAGAAAAGTGGGCCTGCTAGTCGGTCCATAAATTAGAGACTCATTAAGAAGAGGCGGGAAGGGCTTTGGGGGCCTGGGTCTTTCGATTTCTTGTTGAGCTGGTTTATTGCTATTGTTTCTATTTCATACGTTTATTGCAAAACCAATAAAAATTATCTATTAAGAGCAGGAAACTCATCTTTTGACTTGTTGTTGAGGTTTCTACAGAATAGCCTTTAACTGGTCCACATGTCTGCAGGAGAGGAGCAGCTCCCAGAGAAGTCGAGAGAGACCAGGAACGCCCTGTCCTGGGGAGGGCAGGCCGGCGGCAGCCACAATGACCAGCAGGCCCCCCGAAACCTGCCTGAGCAGGCCTGTGACTCCAACCAGCATGAAGCCACACTTGCACTCACCCCACACTGTTTCATTTGTTGAAAGTGTTCAAAATTTAAAACTTCATCAAAATGTGCTGATCTCTGGCTTCTCTTTAAATAGGGGGAAGACGGTCCTGGGTCCTGTTCTCCCCTGCAGACGGCTGCTTCCCGCTGCCCGTGTTTCCTGTCCACAGAGCTGGCGCCCTCCTGTACCCCACAGGGCTCGGCCAGCTGCTGTGAGTGACCTGCCGGGCACCTACAATCCTGTAAGTTTGCAACTCCTCCTTTGGAGAAGGACTCGGTTGCAAGGAGAGACAGTTAAATATTTTTCATTTGTAGAGTCACTCTGGAAATAAAATTTTTGTAAGAATGTTTCCAATCAGATTGATAAAAATTTCTCTCCCGAGACCCCAGCAGGAAGGCCTGGGTCTTATCCCAGCTGGACAGGAAGGAGCGGACATTTGGCTGCCTATGTGCAGACTTGGCCCTCCTTCTCTTAGACGCATTATCCCCATTTCTCCAAAAGGGAAATTGAAGTTGGGAGACAGCTGTGATGTGCCCCAAGGCAAAGAATAATAAAACCCTCAGCCCTAGAAGAACCAGTAACCATCTCTGGAGTCTGGAGGCAAGAACAGGAGGGTCTGGGTGTTATTCTCCCAGGCCCAGGGAGGCTGCCCTTAGGGAAGATTCACAACCAATTGCGGGAAAATGCACCCAACTGTGACTCAAGTTAGAACTTGCCTTCTGAGTTACCAACACCCCTAAATCTAGTGAAAGGGAACCACGGGGTCTTTAATAATCACTCTGTCAGGTCACGGGATGGTGACTAATGGGCCTCGAGGAGGAGATGGTGGAAAACACTCTAGGAAATAAATTTGGGTGATTAAATTTCAAGGCAGTTCATGGAACAGCAACCCGAAGCCTAAACGAAGCCATCAAGTTACCAAGAAAATCAAGATTTCAATTTAACTGCTGCTGCCCAGGAACCAAGCTGAAGTCTGCAAAGTAATAGTGGATTAGGAGAGGGTACCCCAAAAACTTTCTGAGTGGCTCAGACATCTTCCCAACTCCAGCCGTTCTTTCTGAAGGGCCAGCTAGCAATAAGTCGGAGAATGTCTTGCTTTCCCCTTGTCCTCGCATCATTCCAAGTCTTTAAGCACAAAATCACTGCTTACCCAAGCAAAGGGTGGGGGAAGGCTTCCACAAAGGCACAGGAGAGAGCCACACAAATCTCTGAGAGGTTCTCAGTTTACTAAACTAACAGGAGTAGTTGAAATTCCTCCACTTCTCTGCTATTTCAATTGAGTGCCATGTATCCGGATTGGATCTCACTCCCAAACAGCCATGGTCAAATGTCTGGGGCATAATCCCCCTTTAGCTGAATCCAGGTGCTGTTAAGCTTTGCAGGTGAGCACACTCCAGGCTCCAAGGTAAGAGCCCCAGGTCTGATTCCTTGCCCGCGCCTGCTGTTACAGTCCCTGAGCCATCACTTTAACTGGTTTGTTTCTTTTTGAGTAAAGCCAGGGTGGGGAGCCGGGCCTGGACAGACGCCTGAGATGGAGGAGCCAAGGCAGGAGGAGCTTAGCAACTGCAGCTGCTCCCGTCCCTCTCCCTCTCTCAATCCCTTCCTCTCTCGAGGTTTCACCTCTCTCTGCCCTGGCTCCACCAGCTGTTTCCTGCAAATCCAGCTGAGACAGCTGCTGGCCCACCATGCTAAATTTCCAGGGGCCCTGGAACCCCTTGGCTCTCTTGGCCCAAATGTGGGCAAATCTCAGGCATCCAGACAAGGCTGAGATTGTTCAAAAAGCACTTCACTAGGAAACTGGGGGGGAAGCCAAAAAAGTAAATTACAAAAACAGAGAAACAGCTTATAGAGCGCAGATTCCTTCTCCCAGAATGACTCAAGTCTAGTCCCAAGAAAGGTTGTTGCAAGAGTAAGTGAATAAGGAAGGGGGTAAGGGAGGGAGGAAGAGAGCTACAGCTCCTTGGCCCCTCAGGCCTCCTTGCTCCTCACACTCCCTGGGTTCGTTAAGGCTGGGTGGATCACACTTCAGCCAGAGGTAGAAGCTACACCCTAGACAGACTGGCTGGGCGCTCGGTCACTTTCAGAACCTGCTGCCCGGGCCCCTTTCCTGTTCTGGCTTCCAGATCTGGGCTGTGCCACGCGCCTGCTCTGCCCTGTGGAAGGGCTCCAAAGCAGGCCCCTGCACTGAAAGGACACTTCTCTGTCACCCTCTTCTCCAGGCTCCAAGGCATCCGCTCCAGAGGTCCCAGGGAATGCTACCCAACGTAGAAGGCAGCTTCTACCCTTCCTCACAGTTAAGGTCTTGCTCTGTGGACGCTGAGCCTCTTGGGCTGCTGAGTGGCTGGAAGAAGGTGATGAAGCCTCTATCCCAGGCTTTCTCCTCGGGGTCTGAGCACTGGCAATTCCCTCAGCGACCTGTCCTTCCCCGTTCAGATGACCACCCAGTCTGAGTGAACTTCCTGCATTCTATCACCATAGCCAAGTTTATGAGCATGAAGATTTACCCACGGTAATAAGAGTTGGAAGCTGTTTCTCAGAGCACCTCCATGACAGGAGAGGCTGGGCAAAGCTTCTAATTCCCATCTCTTGGTGTGGGCTCAGCAGAGTGCTACTTCTACTTCCACGTGTCATCGCCTACAGGAAACTTCCAACGGTTCATTCATCAGCACCTCAGAATCCATTTGCCAGCTCACCTCCAACCTAAACTGTCACATCATCATTGCCAGGTAGCTTGGAATCTATCATCCAAGCAAGGATTTCGGGTTCCAACCTATTGGCGGGGTGACCTCAGTTATTTTCACACCAGCCATTTTCTGTCTCCGAAATGGGGATGAGTGTTTTAGCGCCCTCACATGGCTGATGTGAGGAATGAATACAATTGCATGTAGCCTTTGGCCTGACTTAGAGTAAATACAGCTATGTAGGTATATTGGTTTCCCTATGCAAACTGACTTTCCATCTCAATGCCCCAATGTCCTTCCATGATGCCATCCTTTCCAGAAGTCGGCCTCCTCGGGGAGATGCTGATGCCTGCAGGAGTACCCTAGATCTCTCATTCTAAATTAATTAATAAGTTCACATTTTGGTTTTAGGCATCTGTCTTTGAGCCTGATTAATATGCTTCTGTCACCAGGACAAGGATCTGGTTTTGGTTGCACATAAAATGAGTTTCCTGATTCCATAAGGCTGAGGGTCAGACCTTTGACCAGGGAAAATTCTCCAAGGTATTCCCTGACAAACCTCCCAGGAGACAGCGTACCACCCCCCCAGGACAACTGGTCCCCTCTCTACCTGACACCCCTGGGTTTGCTGCCTCTTTTCCTATTTGGAATTGTTTTACGCTGAGTACAGGGGTTCATAGATAGTAGGGGGTCAGGCCAGTTGTTTTGTCAGCATGTGGGTGGGTGGACGGTTGAGTGGGTCACAGGGAATGTGTGCCTCTTCTTGAGGCAGGGAAGAAGCAGTGGTGGCCTAGCAACAGGGGAATCTGCCTAGCAACAGGGGCAGGAGGCGGGGCCTCATGGAATCCTGTAGAATGGCTGACAGAAAGGCAGACTGGGAAGGAAACCTTTCTGGGTCTTGTCAAGCCAGAGTCTCGGGCCAAGAAGAGAAAGCAGGCCCATGGGGATCAGGAAAGAAGCGTGGGAGGCAGGGCAGGAACAGAGTCAGCATATTTGGAGACAGTACAGACCCAAAGTGGAAAAAGATTTGTGCCTTTCCCAAAGTGTACTGGAGCAAAGGGGCGCTCTCCCCACCCACCCCAACTGCCGCATGCCCCAAAGTGGAAAGACTTGCAGAGCAGACTACCTTTTTGACACTCCAGCTTGCAAGGGTACAGCAGGAAAGCTCTTCCACAGGCTGTCAAGTCTGGAATCTGTTCATTTTAGGGCACCGCTGCCCCCACCCCCAGAAAGGATCAAGACCTGTATTCACTTAGAATCAATCCAGAGGCAGATTAAGCAACTTCCCAACCCCGCCTGTGTAGGGCAAGGAACCATGGCGGCTCAGGCTGGTCCAGCTTGGGTCGCTTCTGTCCTCCCCTTTCTACCCATCACAAGACAAGAACATGGACCTCCCCTCCTGTGAACTTTCAAGACCCTCCCCTGAAGAGAAGAAAATTTGTCATCAGCCTTTGACCTGATTAATAATTAAAACTGCTGAGTCTGAGCTGCCCCTGACAGCGAGGTGCTCCGAACCCCCAGCAAACTTTAACAAATAACCAGCCTGCTGAGGGGAGAGAGGAAGCTTTCTTCACTAGACAAACTGACAATTAGCTGCTATTCAAATCCCCCTCTAGTCTTAGCATCTTGGTTCTCCTTTGAAAGTGGCTCGGCATGGGGTAGAATTTTTGGCCTTGAGTTTAGAACCACTGTGCATAAAATCAAAGCAAGGAAGCCAGCAGTTGAGAGAATAGAGGCTATTTGGGGATTAGTGATTTCGGAGTTAGATTTCTAATAACTTGGTGAGTGGTGGGTTAGGAATGTCCTCCAGGAGCATCAGGCAGTCAACACCGTGGGACGTGTCCTCACTCTGAACTGGAAAGCAGTGAGTCACCACCCTGGAGGGCGGAAATACAGAATGGCATGAAATAACTGCAACTCAGCAGCGCTGCATGGTAATCTGCCTTTTGTAACCGCTGCAGGCTGCAGCCAGTGCTTACGAACTTGGGGTTACATGTGAGACCCCAAGTTTGGCTCAAAGTTTTCTCCCTAAAGAGCCACAAATACAGGACCTCCCCACACACACACACATTAAAGCACCATTTTGAAACAAAGGGAGGGGAGTGAGTAAGATGGGAGAAGGGAGAAGGAGGGGGCAGGCATTCAAACTGCTCATTTTCCCCTAGGAAGCATAAGGCCCAGCCACTACGGTGGGTGAGCAAAGCAAATTGGTAATGGGTGATCCAGATTGCATCGCAGAGTCTTGCCTGCTTTCCAGGCACTTACTGAACTTTATAACTCTTTTGGGGGTAAGGCACAAAAACCCAGGATTCCTTATTGACCAGTAGGGCAGTGGGAGTTGGAACTAGCTGGCCCAGGTCTTCTGCTTTTCCACAGTACTATTCTTGTATTCCAACAAGAGACTTTTCAATATATTTTTTACAGGGGGAAGGGAGCTGGAAAGTCATGATGTGAACAACAGCTGCAGGCACTTTCAAGATTGCAATAAGCCAGCCCAGATAGCACTAGAAAACTCGTTCTTTCAGCAATGGAGAAGACGGAAGACGGAGGTAGGCAAATGGCTGCTCATTCTAGGCACCCTGAAGGGGACTTCTATAAGGATGAATTTCCTCTTTTATTTTCTTTGCTTTAATTGGCATATAACTTATAAAAAGTAAAGTAGAAATGTAAAGCATGACCACTACTCCAGAAGTTTCCCCATGTCCCCTCATACTCAATATACATCCCCCCAGTTGGCAATATTCTATCCTATCCTATCTTTAAGTAAGTTTGCCAATTTTTGAACTTCATATAAGGGGGATCACAGAGTATATACTCTTTTATATCCACCTTCTGCTCAATGTATTATCTGTGAGAATCACCTATTTGTTGTGGGTATCAGTAGTTCCCCTTCTTTTTCACTGCTGTGTGATACTCCCTTGTGTAAATATACAACAGTTTATCTGTCATTCTACTGTAGGGATGTTTGTGTTACTTGTAGTTTTTATCTATTTTGTATAAAGTTACTTGAATGTTCTTATACATATCTTTTGGGAGATATTAGTACTTCCTCCTACCCAAGAGTAGAACTGTTGGAACATTTATTTGTAAACAACAACAAAAAAAAAACCAAACTACCTGTACTCACAGAGATCATGTCTGTATTCTTTACTATTATATCTCCAGAGATTGTCACAAGGAACATTGATAAACATGTCAGTTTTCCCAAAACTGAAGTACATATTTGATGCTATTCTAATTAGAAAACAAGAAAGTCTTCACGTGGGAAGGAAACTGAGTTTATAAAAAAAAGCAGAGAGAAAAATTAAGTGCTTTCAAATGGCAAATACAAATGTGAAAAAGAAAAACAGAGGGTGAGATTTGTCTTACCCATTATCAGAATGTATTATAAACTCACTGTAATTAAATCAATTTGGTATTGGCATGGGAATAGATAAATTTATCAGTAGAATAAAATAGAGAATCCAGAAATAGACCAAGTATATATATGAGAATTTACTATTTGACATTGTTGATATTTCAATTCCAAGAATAAGGATGGATTATTTAATAAATGGTGCCAAGACAACTTCCATCTGGAAGAAAATGAAACTGGACTCCTATTTTATGCCACACACAAATATAAATTTCATATACACTAAAGCCAAATGTGAAAGACAATAACAACCTTGAAAATTTAGGAGGCTGTACAATCAATATGGGGGCAGGGAGACAGGGTTTTGTAAAACAAGACTGGAATTCAGAAGCTATAAAAGAAAATATAGATGTATTTTACCATAACAATTTCAAAAATCTCTTATAAGGCCATAGATAAAATAAAGTCAATAGGCAAACAATAGATGGGGGGGGAGAACCTTTCTAATATATAGGACAGATGGATAATTAAAACTGATAATAAACAGAAACACTTTATTACTGGACAAGAGGGAGGCAAATGACCCAATGAAAAGTAGGCAGAAACTTAAAAGGCACCTCACAGGGCTTTTTTTTTTAAACCATGTGCCCAAGGCCCCCCTTCTCCCAAGCTTGCTGCCAGGCCTAGGTGGCCTTCACTTTCTCTTAGACCCTGGGGACCCACCTGCTTTTGTCTCCTTAGAGAAGTGCCTTTGCCAACTTCCTCAGCTCCCCTTTCCTTGCTGCCCCCAAAGACAAACATTATACTTTAACGCTTTTACTCCTTTCCTGTTTAATCACCATGGAGACAGACATGGGAAAATAAAGAACACAACTGGGGAGCCACACACAGGGAAGAATCATATAGGTGCTTCAAGAGCTGCTTCCCTGGCCTTCACTTCTAATAAGGTCACTGTGAACCCCCACTCTGCCCTCCCTTCTCTCCCAGAGTCTCCCTCTCCTCTGGCAGAGGCCTACAAGCAAGACCTATTATGACTTGCCATCAGTGTTGCCAGCCATCAGCCACCTCAAAGGGGCTGCTCTCCCAGGCCTGTCTTTCACTGGCTTTTGGTGTCTGTCTAACACACCAACAAAGAAGAGGCCAGACAGGTAATCTGTGTGTCTCCAAGTCTAGGATTAGCTAAAGCCCCAGTAAATCCCAGCTCCAGACCCTGATGAATTCTCTACCCAGAGAAGGCTCCCAGCCAGTCAAAGTCCCTCCTCATCCCCCAACCCCAAGCTCTACAATCTCCTCACTATACTTTAACTGATCACGTCCACATTTTATACTCACCCAGCTTGCCAGAGCATTTACATGAAGTTCTGAACCATGTGAGGAGGTGACCAGAGACCAGTTTACACAGGAAAAAGAGGTAGGTTTCGCTGGAAGGTCTGCAGTCATATCAGCCTCGGGGGCTCAGGTCACTCTGTAAAAGGGAAAACAGAGCTTGGACTCTTAATATTTAGATGAACACCCACAAGGCCCAGTTGGACAAGGGGACAGTCAGAGGACAGAGGTGGCAGCAGAAGGACGCAAAGAAATCCTAGAAAACGGTGGTGAATCAAGCATGAGGCCTCAAACTGGGCTTGAGGGGGGATATTTTGCCACCATATTTGACAATTTGTCACTAGTAGAAAACGGAGCATAAGTTCTCACGTGGCACCTCACCCGATACCCCAACAAGGCCTAACAGTCCACAAACTGTTGATACACTACCTTGATTTTGGTTTTAATCTTTTTTTCCTGGTTAAGAAAGTAACCCATACTGGTAAAACTGTCAAAAACTTATAGACACAGAACAGGTAGAAACTAAAATTCTATCCTTCAGAGATAACCGCTTTAAGTTGAAGTGTATTTCTCCAGATTGCTTTCCCTGAATGTATGAACTTTTAACATAGATGCATATTTATGTAAAGTTTTACAAAATTTGAGTCATAAGCTCATAGGTAGACTCAGAACTTAAGTTGAAGGTAAGAATCTTGATTTTCCATTAACGATCACTTCAGTACTTTAAAACATACATCCAAAACTTTTGGGGGGCTCTGACTTGCAAAGTAGGAAATCTCACACTACATATAATATGGGTTGTCTTGCAACTTGGCTTCCTCTTTCCCTGTAAGATACATCTTGTGCATCTGTCCAGATCAGTATCTAAAGGCTATTGTGACTTGCAGGAGTGGGCTCCCCTCCAGAGGAAAATAGGATCCTTCAAACGCTGGTGCCTGTAGCCAAGTCAGGACGTTGGAGAGATTCCACGGCTTAATACATTTGCATTACAGCCACTGACAAGGAAGTTTCCTCCAGACTCAGAATGGAGTTCATAAGTGCCTGAACTGCCTTCGAGTCTTTGTGGAAAGAGAGATAAGATATCGATCAATAAACTAACTCACTCATTTATTCACAGCTGTTCAACTCAGGAGCGGCACGTGTTCTCGTCGGATAAAGGTAAAAATGAGAACATTTCTTAGCACAAGTTTTTCCTTTATGTTGTCACTGTTAGAGAATTTAGAACTGGACTATGTCGTATATTGGTTATTTCACTATTACTTAAAAAATGGTATTATGTTACTGATTTCTATGTCTGTGGCATGGTAGACAGAGAATGTGATTTGTGTGCTATCAGTTCTTTGGCATCTTGAATCCTCTTGTGACTTAGAACATAGTCGTTATAAATATCCACTTGTACAGAAAAAGAAGGTATATTAAGATGGCGATTTTGTTCACTATTCTGGGGGGGAGGAAGAAATCAAATCACTGGAGTCCACATTTCTCTTTGAAATTAGCACTGAGGAACAAGCATCCAAATGTTCTAAATCCTGACATTTGCTGCTGAAACTCTCCAATGCTTTTACAAAAAAGAATCATTAAAAAGTATAACTGAAAAAAAAGTATAACTGGTTTTTAAGACTTTTAAGCAAAGATTATGAAGTTAAAAGAAATAATTTCCTGATAATATCCCCTAAGTCCCAATCCCAGAGGGGAGGGGGACCGTTAAGTTCTTTGTTTATCTCCTTTCGGTCACTGTCTATGTACATGGAGTAATTCCATATACTCTGCCTAACTTTTAAAAGAAACAGAATACTAAGGTGGCATTTTACTACTATTAGGCACTTTGCTTTTTTTTTTTTATTATTCTTTTTTAAAATATTCTCAGAGCTCTTTGTTTTTTCCTTCACTTTACAAATCTCAGATACCCTGGGGACACTTGGTGGGGAGGGAAGAGGAGAAGGGTGGAGGGCAGACAGGAGTACGGGGTCTGAGGTGATGGTGCACTGGTGTTACGGTGATGGGGAATACATGGGGATTATAATTGATGTCAAATATATGTAACTTTAAAAATTTATATTAAAAAAAAATCTCAGATACCATTTCACAGCAGCACATGGACATCCTCTCCATCCTTTTTAGGGGCTGGCTGGTATTCCACGGCCACGCTGTTCGTCAGTTAGTTGGCAGTCCCCTATGCATGGAGACTTAGATTGGCTCAATTTTTTATCACGTACAATGCGGCTGTGAGCAACCTTCCTTCACACGCGATCGCCTCGCCGCTTAGCTCGGCTCTTTTGCAGACCCAACTGCTCGCTGAGTGCCTCCCCCAAAGCTCTCCTTCTTGAAATATTCAAGCTGCTTCCCCTCCTTGGAGGTTGCTCCCAACCCCAGCCGCTCACTTAAGCCTGGCTGAGAAGCTGCAAGTAGTTCCCTAAGCTCCCCTCTGCTAGTGCTGTTCTCGAAGAGCAGCGAACAGGCCTTTTTGGTTTTAAGTGCTCCGTGCCATCACTCCAGAAAGCAAGCAGAGACTAACCGTAACCAATGGAGGGTGGCACAAAGCTTAGGCAATTTTCCTCTAGTAGTCCCTGGCTCTGTTCGCTGTCTGCCTAAAAACCAGTAAATGGAATACTTAGTTTTCAAAGTTCTCCGTCCTCATATCGGAGCCCCAAAGCAGGGAAGTCGTGTTGATTGTTTTTGTCATCATAGCCCCTTTCCCCAGCTCAGAAGCGTCTTATTTCAGGAGAGGGCTTGATGGCCCTGAGAGCCTCAGGCTGGGCTCCCAACTCCACAGGTCTGTGACTCGTCAGCTGTGGTCACTGTGAGCATTTGCTTCGGCCGTAGTGTTTAATTATTATTCAACACCTGTAGGTAGGCTGCAATGTTCCGTGATAATAAGCAGCCCGAGAATGTCAGAACTTTGAGTCCTAAAGTCAGCTAATCCTGAGTGAGTCACACATAACCTCCTGGTACCTGTAACATAAAGCCAGCAGAATGCATAATTTCCCGAGCTTGCAGAGATTGGGTGGTGGAGGCCTCCCGAAGAGGGGGCAGATTTCGGGAGAGAATTCAGTCTCCCAGCCAGCTTTGGGGATGCGTGCCTCATGGGTCGGTACATCTGTGGACACCTGTTGTTTTGCCATTTGTTCTGCTGAATTGGAGACACCCAGAATCCCCCAGGCTGATCCCTCTACTTTCACACCTGTCCACGTCTGAATCTTTCATTTGTGATCTAAACCAGCAGCATTCTCAGGGCCGCCAGAAAATCAGGCGTGACTTTCTAGGCTGTGCTCTACAAAATAAAAACAAACCATATAAAAACAAACCTGCCCCCAAGTACCCAGGAAAGGTTTATTTCTTGTCTGGACATAAGAACACAAAGTGAGAATTTTATCTGTGGAAGAGTTTAGTAAGAGAGCAGTATAGTAGTGACCATCTGCAACCCCAAAATGGCAAACTATGGATTCTGGGGACATCTTGGAACTGACGATTTGGGCTTACCACATGTGGAGACCTCAGAGTGAAGCCTCCTTTAAGGGTGAAGAGAAGAGGGGAAAAGAGTTAATCTTTATTGAACACTACTATATACTGGACATTATTATAGTACTCCAGCACTCCATGTCTTAACTGATTTAATGCAAGCCTGTGAGGTAGGTATTATTATTATTTATTATTATTATTATTATCATCATCATCTCTACTTTACAAATCAGGAATCTGAGGCACGAGTAACGAAGTAACTTTCCCAAAGAATAGAGCTAGGATTCAGACCCAGGCAGCCTTGCTTCAGAGCTCACACTCCTACCACTCTGCTACTGCCTCTTGAGGTGAACAGAGATCCCTGTCTAAGAGACATTTTCAATGGAGAGAGACGAGAATACATACATACAGTAAGTCATTTCAGTGCAGTGTCATGAATATTACAGTGGAGACATAGTGTATATAAGGGTTGAACAGGAACACCCAGGTCTTTTGAGGGATGTCAGGGAAGTGTTTACCGGGAGATAAGTTAGCACTACCAATGGGTGGCACAAAAGTCCCATCACACGAGTGAGGCTGATGTGCTCAAAGAAAAGCCAGTACCAATGTTCCAAATGGCCGGATGTAAAATGCACAGGGAAAAGCCACAAGATGGCCTTGCTGGGGTAGAGTGACAGGATCATGGGGTTCCCAGGATGGCCTGCCAAAGAGTTTAGTTGTAGATTGAGGACTTTAAAAGCTGTGTTTGGGAGTTTTGTTGTTGTTGATGATGATGGTGGTGGTGGTGGAATGATGATGATAATGATGATGGTGGTGGTGGTGGTGGTGTTTTGTTTCACTTTGTTTCCCGTCTATAATGAATTCGGGAGTGGCATGCTCAGATTTGCTTGTTAGAAAGATAGTTCAGGCTGCAGTGTTGAAGATGGATCAAAGGAGTGCAAAGTGAAGGCAGAGACACTAATGTGGAAGCTTTGCAAAGACTTCTAAGGGATGATAAGGACTTGTGTTAGGGCACAAAAGGAGGGACAGAAAAGATTGTTGAGTGTTCAAAACATGTCTTCTTTGAATTTTATGAGCCAATTAGAAAAATGAGTGAAATATAGAAATAGGCAATGAACAAAGGAAAACTCAAAATACCCTCCCCCAAAATGTATGAAGAGCTATTCAACCTAGTAAGTATGGGGATGCAAAAATAAATCAGTGAGAAACTATTTTCACCCTACAGATTAGCAAAGATAAAAAAGGATGGTGATATCAAATATTGGAGCAGACTTGAGGAAAACAGCGCTCTTGTACGTTGCTGGTGTGACTGTAAATTAATTCCGCCATTTATGGAAAGCAATTTGGCAACAAACAATAAACTTGATAATGCAAATGCCCTGTGACCCAACAATTTCCCTTCTGATTATATGACCCATAAAAATTCTTGTGCATGGGCACCAAGAAACATGTAGAGATGTTTTTTACCCAGTGATTGTACTGGGTAAAAAATATGTGACAGATGAACTGCTTAAATAAATAAAACATACATGTGTACAAGTCTTTAAAAACATGTATAAAATAGTCCATCTATGACTAAATATATACGTATGTAAAAAATGATGACTCTGAGGCATGGAAAACCTTAATAGTGGGAGGAGGGGGATTAAATTTAGGGATTGGGTAAAAAAGATTTAATTATGCCTATATTGTTTTATCTTAAAAGCAAAAAGATGAGAAAAGAGCAAAAGTAACTGAGTAAAATGTTAACAATTGTGAGTTCATAGCAGTGAAGATGTGTTCATAATGTTAGTCTTTCAATTTTTATCTTTGACACTTCTAAAAATAATCAAATATGTGGTGATGCATGTATTCTTGGCAGAGAAGAAAAGATACAATAATATTTGGGGTTTAAAATCAATAGGACTTGGTGGCTGAAAACAGGTAGGTGTTGTGGGTGGTTAACACATCTTCACTGCTATGAACTCACAATTGTTAACATTTTACTCAGTTACTTCTGCTCTTTTCTCATCTTTTAGCTTTTATAATAAAACGATATAGGCATAATTAAATCTTTCTAACCCAACCCCCAAGTTTAGGTAACTTCCCCAAGGTCACAGATCTGCTAAGGCAGAGTTAGGATTTGAGCTCAGGGAGTAGGACCTTGAACTTAAACATTTAATCACAACGCAGCAAGGTCTGTATATCTAACTCAGGCTTCCTAATTCCCAGTTTCCTAACTTGGGTGACAGGTAAGAAGAGAGTATGACACCAGTCACTGAGATGAGAAACACAGGAGGAAGGAACATCAAATTTGGAGGTTAGAAAGGGAAAGCAATGAGTCATATTTAAGAACTGAGTTTGAAAACCCAGCAACAAATGTTTGTTACCAAAGCCCTCACTAGGCAGCAGAACATAATGGCTACCACATTGCCTGAGGAGCGGGCAGGAACAGGGGTGTGGGCGGTGAGGGCACACAAAAAGGAGACAAAGGGGAAATGAGCAGAGGCCTAACTTTTTATCTAAAATGACAGCTTCTTTTATTTTACTATAGTTTAATAGATGACAGATAGCTAGATAGATAGGCTGACAGACAGATAGGTAGCTAGATAGATATGTGTTTGAAAAAGTAACCTAGG
The DNA here is from genome assembly GCA_019455555.1 of Galemys pyrenaicus. NCBI lineage: Eukaryota > Metazoa > Chordata > Mammalia > Eulipotyphla > Talpidae > Galemys > Galemys pyrenaicus. The sequence goes on along the minus strand of JAGFMF010011406.1, from coordinate 2,442,409 downwards.
GAAAACATAAATTTTGCAGGGTCCTCCCTGGTGGCACAGCGGGTTGAGCGCCACACTGTGAAGCATCCGCTGCAGAGCAGCACAAGTTCGATCCCCGGCCAGAGAGGGAACACATGGTGCGGCAGATCTTTCCTGCCTCATCACCTGCTCCCCTCAGCAGTGTGCTTCAGTCCATCTGTCTGTTCTGCTCCCCACGCTGTCTCTGGTGAATCCTCTCACCCTCTCACCTGTACCCCAGCTCTTGTATGCATAAATAAATAAAATCTTTAAAAAATATGTATGTATATATATATATATATATAAATTTTGCAAACAGGGGAAACCTCTCTCCAGAAGCAAGCACTGTTATAGCTTCTTTACCTATAATCAGGTTGGACAATTAAAAGGACCAATGGCTGACATCAATCAAAAACATAAAATGAACCTGTCCTTTGATTTAACAACTGTCCTTTCACACACAATGGATCTTTGAGATAAACTTCTTTTGTCACAAAGATTGGCATTGTCATGTTATCAGTAGCCTAAGACTGAAAGGGAACAAAGTCGCCCAGCACTCAGGGACCAATTAAGTAAAGTCTGGCCCATCCATGCAGCAGAATACCAGGCTGCAGGAAGGAAGTCGTTTGGAAAGCACAGCACCTTTGCAGAGAAAGTCTTGGCATATTCACTAAATAACCCCTTTAATTTATACAAACAATATGTACCGTAGCAACTTCATTTTTTCTGCAACTTAGTTTTTTAACTTCATATATCTTAGAGATAATACCATACCAGTTTATATTGTTTAAAAGTGTCAAGAGTTCAGCCAGATTACGTGGTGACATTGGTGCGTGGCATCCAGTTTGTGTGTCCAAGCAAATTTCAGGGGCCTTGAAGGGGCACTAGATCCTCCCTAGAGTGCATGCCCTAGATAGCAGTGTGCAAACACACAAATAATGTCACTTCTTGATATGACTCCCCCATAGCCCTCATGATGAACCCTGGCCCTCTCCCATCTTCCAGGGCCTTCTCTGGCTCACCCTTCAATAAGACTTCCACAGAGCTTAAGAAAACCCACGCTCTTTTTCCTTTGAATAGAGCAATCTGATATTATTCGGGAAGCCCAAAGTATTCCACCCACAGACCTTAATAAAGCATGTTCCAAGGATCCTAATGCTAAATTTCTACCTGCACTCTGCCTCGACCTCCATGTATGCCCCTTCCTGGCATCCCATGCACATTCTCCAGGACCTCTGCATTATAAACTCCTCTATTTCAATTTCCCTGGTTGATCCTGGGCCCACCATCTGATACCCCAGGGCTCTACTTAGTCAGTGTTAATTTAACTAAGTTAAAACAAGTAACAACAGAGCCTCCCTGGTGGCGCAATGGGCTAAGCAAAGCACTATGAAGCAAACTGCAGCCACTGCAGCATGAGTTCGATCCCTGCCGCTGGCCAGGGAGCGGACCCACATGGTACAGCAGACCTCTCCTGCCTCGCCTGCTGCTCCCCTAAGCAGTGTGTTTCAGTCAGTCTGCCTGTTCTGCTCCCCACTCTGTCTCTGGTGAATCCTCGCACCCCCCCACAATCTGGTCTATACCCCAGTACATATACATAAATAAATAAATCTTTTTAAAAAAACAAGTAACAACAACTAAACCTTGTGACTGTTATCATATGCAAGGTACTGTTTTAAGTGCTTTACTTGAAATAAGTTATTTAAAACTCACAAAATGTTATACATCATTCCCTTTTACAGAAGTTTAGGTAACTTGGCCAAGGTCACAGATCTGTTAAGGTAGAGCTAGGATTTGAGCCCAGGGAGTAGGACCTTGAACTTGAACATTTAATCACAACACAGCAAGGTCTGTATCTCTAATTCAGGCTTCCTAACTGCAGCCTAGTATTGTACTGTATGAGCACACTGTAATTTATTTAACTAGTCCCCTGTTGCGCCACTAGTTAATTCCCTCTCCATCTTTTGCTACTGACAGTGTGGCAATAAATACTTTTATATGTCCTATCCTAGCATAGTAGAAGAGGAAGTGCTGGATCAAAAGACATGAGTATTTTGGATAGCAGTCCTTTTAAATGTTTATAGGTATTGATCATAAGTAAAGTAGGACAATTGCTCAAGTTAAAAAAAAAAAAAAAACCCGAGTGGGATCCTGCCTGTTCACTGTAACATTCCTGTGAGCATGGAAAGCCCTCACTCTTTGTCCTCTGTTAGCTCCAAGAGACATTTGCTTTAAGAGAGCATGATCTGGGGGCTCCCCTGGTGGCACAAGGGTTTAAGTTCCACGCTATGAAGCATCTGCACCCATTGCAGCACTATTTTGACCCCTGGCCAGGGAGGTGACCCACATGGTGCAGCAGACCTCTCCTGCCTCCCCTGCTGCTCCCCTCAGCAATGTACATCAGTAGATCTGCCTGTTCTGCAACCCACTCTGTCCCTGCTGAATCCTCTCACCCCTCCCACCCCCGACTTAAAAAAAAAAAAGAGAGAGCAAGATCTGGTAGTACCAAAGACACAAATAAAGGTTAGGGCACATATCCAACCTCTTGAGCCGCTCAAAGGGGAGGCTGGAGGCCTTGACTACAGGTCTGGGGCACGTCACCTCCACTCCCAGGGTCTGACACTGAGCAGAGAAAACAGTGGGCCTTTGTTCATATGTGGAAACTGTGGCCTGGAGGGGTTGTCCCACAGCCTCTCCTCTCTCCCCACTAAGACAAAGTTCCAAGGGTCTTTGATCATCAAGGTTGTATAAGAACCATTTCCTAATTTGCAGGAATGTGGTGAAAATTACATGATCAGTAAGCAGCGAGTGCTCAGACCTGTACCTGACAGTAGTCAGGTCCCATCATCGCTGTCATTAAGAAACATTCCTCTGATCCCAAGTCTCTGTAAAAGTTAGGAAAATGGACCTCATTCCCAATAACATACCTACCTAGCCCCTATAGGCATATGTGTGAGTCCCCTCTTTTACCTCTTGAATTTAGAAGTCTAGAATAGTGTGTAGAATGTCTTGAGTTTTACATGTTGCCCCGTATCTTTAAAAAAACAAAAACCAAAAAACTCTTTGAGAGCTAAAAGAAACAAGGCCACATTATCATTCTGGCATAGAGCGTTCAGTCTTTTGGTAATGTGAAGTTTAAAACGTAAGGTTAGTGCTGTTAGGGACTGAAGCTGAAGGCTCAGAGTCCAGTAAAGTAAGACTGTGTGGGTCCTGATAGGTGTGTTGAATTCTGGGAAGAGCATGGTAAAGATGAGTGATCAAATGTATTATCCCCAACAGACTCTCTCCAGTTCCATGGTGGAGGGGTCTTAGGTGAGGGGCAGGTTGGACAAAGGATCTAAGATCTTTCTGCCCCTTCTGCATCATTCTCCCTTCTCTCTCTTTTCTCAGTCTCAGTTCCTAGATTACAGGACAGGGTGGGACCTGATATGGCCACCTTAGCCTCTCCTCCCCACCCGAAAGCTATGACATTAAGGGAAGTGTAAAGACAAGCTTCTTTAGAGAGACAGTTGGCTCTTTCTGCAAGTCTCCCCTACCCCTGGAGAGTGTGGCCTTAAAAAGGTCTATGGAGAGCCCTGCTTAAGTCTCCCCACCAGCAGGAATGACCAAAGGAAGCCCATTCCTCTCCTGCCCAGTAATGACATTTCCACTGCAGTGCACAGGAGGGGCCACAGAAACATTTCATACCACATGGCCATATAAAATACCTATGCAACTGAAGAAGTATGTGTTTACCAAAACAACATATGCACATACACAATACCCTCTATTCTTCTTTTTTCAGTGTGGCCTGTGACTCAAGACATCAATTTCAAAACCCTCTCACATCAATTTCAAAACCCTCTCAGAGTGTTTAGCACCCTGGAAACCAGTTCCAGGATTGAGTCCCTAAAACCCATTATTTCCCCAAGAGTTTCTGTATTTCAGATGCACAAGTAATAATCTATGCCCACCACCACTACTACATAAGACAACTCTAGAAGAAACTTGGGTTTCTATAAGTATTTTTAACTTATATAATATTTATAAATACTATATTTATTATTTACTAGCTCTTTACTAGTGTTTTACAGTTAGAAAGGGGTAACTTTCCAAACGAAACTGATTTTCCTCTTAGGGAAATGACTTAAGGCTTTCTTCTAAAATAACTGTATTTGTTTAAAACTGATTAAAATATTAAGTAAATTATAGTATAGGAAACATTCAGATATATCAAAAATCATAAACATGTCACTCATGTTCTAAAGTGTAGGGAGTACTAGCTTGCACCATAATGAATTTTATGGTTTTCCTAATTACTCTCAGGAAGTTTAGGTTACATACATTACATTACAATAGACTTTTCCCCAGTGATCACTTAAAACCAAGCCACTGTTTTTTCCGAGCACTTGCGCAGTTTTGAGTTTGGCACCATTTGCAAAGTGATTTGTGTAGCTCTTGAGACACTGGAGCTCTTCCCTTCTTTGGTCGTAATGTGGTCTTTCTCTGTCAGGTTTTCAACTTAATTATTTCCTATCTCCCCTTCCCAGGCCACCCTCCCTCTACCTTTCCTGCCACACTTATTTGGCCCCTGGCAAGCCCACCTTTGTCCCTAGGCTAGCCTTAGCACACCTTCTAGCCAAGGCCTTGAGTTGACTCGGAGGGCAGTAATCTCATAGCAAAAGTATGTCATTACTGTAGAATCAGAAGTTACAGTTCTACTTCTGTGCTTATCAGCGACATTCTTTATAATTTACTTTTATTTTTGTTCTTTTCGCCCCTGTGGCTAAGGTACACTGTGAGCCAGTCTGCCCCAGTTGTGTTCTCTCTGCTTGCCTGGGATCTCTGGCATCAGCTGTACCCTCACTCCCCTCAGGGCTGCCACCTCAGGCTTGACTCTCCCAGCAAACTTGATCTTTTGTTCATGTAACTTTGTTTCTGCTGCTGTGGCCAGGCTTCCCGTCAAGGCCAGATTTCACTCCCCTGCTGTCCTTCTCAACTCAGGGTTCTGAACTGAGCTAAGCTGCACCCCATAAAAGTTACCTGCACAAAAGCCACTGCATTCCTCCTTCCTTGTCCCCACTCATCCCCATATCCAGAAAGCATCTCAATCTAGCCTTTTATGGCCATCCAGCCTTAGTTTCTCCAAATTATTTTCCCAATATTCCCTGCAGTTCTGTTTTAAGTCTCTAATTCAACTCAGTTTTGTTGAATTTATTCATCACCTTCTCCCTCAGGACCCACCATAGTTTTTTTCTCCCTGCTTACTCCTCACATATAAACATCTGAACCCTTTAACATATTTCACCTAATGTTTAACCTCCCTGCATCTATTTCTCGCCCATTACAAATTAGCATTTAAAAAATCTTTACATTAAATGTGCATGTGTGGTAAAAGAAGAGGTATGTGCACAAAACAGACTGTCCAACAACACTATGTGGGAAGGGGGAGGGGTTTAGGGGGGTCCTGGCAGTTCTAGTTAGTATGTTGGGCATATTTCACCCTGCAACCCAAATCTGTATCATTTTCAAATACAGCTTAAACAAAGAAGAGCCTTGATGCTTATTGGGGATTTAGATAACTACTTCTCTCTTAAGAAGAGATTTTTAAAATTGTGTTTTCATTATGACTCCATCTCCATTTATTGATCAAGGGATTTCTTGCCTCACTTAACTTCATAATCTGTTGCTCAGATTAAGAAAATGTGAAAACTATTGTTTGGTAGCATGAGTACAGACTTTAACGTGATACTTTGGGGCTGGATGATTCAAGTACTATAATCCATGAAAAGCAACTAATTGATCATGCAGAACATGATTTTATGCATTACTCTTTTTTATGGACTGAACATGCAATGAAACGAATCGGATTAAACGTTTTGCAGATATGCTATTATAGAAACAGAAATTTACTAGTGTAGAAACATCCAGCAGAAAGCACTAATAAAAGAGGTAGGAAGTAATGCATGTATGTACTAGAGGTCTTTAATAAACAGAAACCTGTTCACTGCTGACCGTCTACCCTCCACTTTCCCAGCTTGTTGATCACTTTATTCCTCATTAATTCCTCCTTCTTCAGGTTAAGGGAAAGGGAAAAGAGGTGACTTTCAGGCCAGCCTGGCATGCTCAGCTATAGAAGCAGTTAAACTGCCATACAATATACTTTAAAGGCCTGTCTAAATTCTTTTGTGTTAAATTTTTATTCTACCCAATTCATTGAACACATCTGCCAAAGCTTGGCCACCCTTGAGCCTGATATTTCGGTTAATAGTTCTAACAGTAGCTAACCTGTCTCTGGACTATTTGTAGGAATTATGAGTGTACTAAATAACAGAGGGATAATTGTTCAGTACTTATGACAGGAAAGACTCTAAACTATGTGACTTACATTGTTTCTCTCTTTTATGGTTTACAATTATCCAGAAAAGTGGCATACCTATTTTACAGATGTGGAAACTGAGGCTCAGAAAGCCTCTAACCAGTACCTCAACTTGGGAAGGAAAATCCTAGCTAACAGCTTCCAAAGCACACACAACCCCTTGACAAGGAACAATTGGAGATTGCTTATGATTTTCACTAATTTATGCTGTCCACATCAGACAGGGGTAATTGAAAGCTGATATTATGTTCCTTTCAAAAACCTCTAAGGAAGCCAGCTGCAGACCCTCCATGGCCACTCATTTCAGCAGTTGAGAAACAAAATGCGTCTGTGGAATTAAACGCTTTATTTCCACGGGTTTCCCCCACCCGTCTTAGAGAAAAAGAATCCACTGCAGCCCTTAACAAGAACCCTCACAGTGGCGCCAAGTCTTCAGACTGAGTCGTGCAGACTACCAAGGGAAAAGTGACAGCATTAGGGCACTTTGGCCTAAGATGTTAAAGAGCGATGTAATGAACAGCTGGGATTTCTGAGGCGCAATTGTGTGACACAGGAAGCCCAACTGTTGACCATCCTCACTGAAAGCAGCTGCCGGGCTCCGGTTTGCTTCTGCAAAGCTCGCCCCTCGCCCTCGACCTGCCGGGTGTCGCCAGCTGCCGCAGGGCCTGCGGCTGCCCGCGCCTTCCCGCCCCCGCGCGCCCGCCAAGGCCGAGCGGCCCAGACGCAGCAGCTAGCAACCCCCCTCCGCACGCACGTGACGGGGACGGGGGGAGGGACAGTTCCCCTCTCTCCACCCCCGCGAAACCCCGCCTTCTCCTGAGAGGCTGCGGCTATTGCGCCACTACCGGAATGACCGTCACTCCGGCCAATCAGGACGCGAGTCTTCGAGTGCGACCCGCCCCCTGTTGGTCCTCAGGTTCCTTCCCGCTCGCAGAGGAGTCACTTCCGAAGAGAGAGAACCGCCATGAAGATAGAAGGGGGTGCCGCCCACCTCTGCTCCGACAGCCTCCCCGAGTCCCAGCAGCAAGACGGCAACCACGCACCCATTTTCTCCAACCACAGCTCATGCCGCCGTCGCCAGCGGCGCCGACATGACAAGGCGCTGCATGCCCGCTAGGCCAGGTTTCCCCTCATCCCCAGCCCCGGGGTCGTCGCCCCCGCGCTGCCATCTGAGACCCGGTAGTACCGCCCCTGCTGCAGCGGGAAAGAGAACAGAGAGTCCTGGGGACAGGTACCGTGCAGAGGGCTTAAGAAGGGGCCGGGTCGCGGGGGCAAGGGTATGAGGGAGGACTGCGGACGGCCGCTCTTCCAGTTCCCGCCATTCTCCGCGAGCTCGGGCCTCGGCGTTCCGGGGCCTGGCAAACCTCCGCCCCGCCTCCGCGCGGGGGCTTCTGGGAGTTCGAGTTTCCTTTTCTGTAGTTGGGACGCCGGTCTCGGTCTAGTGATCACGCACAGCCTGGATGGCTACGGAGAAGCCGCCTTAGGTAGAACGTGATTTTTGTCATTTACGCTAGCTGAACCTGGCCCTAACTGCTTAATGTATATTTAGGTCGTGTTCTGTACGTTGTCAGCTCTACTGATCCTAGAGGTTTGCTAGTATAGACCTTTTCTATATGGTGGGTGAAATTATGTAAGATGTGATAAAAAGGACAACCCTTCCACGAATTACTTTATAGTCCAGTATACTTGGCAGTTCATTCTTAAGAGAACATTAGTTTTTGGAATATATGTTTTCTCCTTCAGTAACTACGTCTCTCCAAGAGGCCAGTTTTTTTTGGGTTTTTTTTTTTTTGTAAAAATTTTGTGGGAGCTATGTAATGAGATGGGGAGTTTGATCAAATGACATCCTCTGACAATAAAACATATTTACATTCTCTAAGCACTTGGTACTGTCTTTTATTTTAAGTGTAACAGCTAAGTTTAACAGTAAATTTGTTTTCTAATACTGTGATACAAGTCCGCAATCCCTTATCTTAATTCTGAAAACCAGAAAGCAATGAAAGCCAAAAGTTTGAATAAGTTTGGCACCATCTTACTTAGCAGCCAAACCTGACTAGAACTAAAGTTGGTCTTTAGCCCATTAAGTGAGAGTATTTGTAAGTTTGTTATGTGTTTATTGGGGTGCAGTAACAGACCCCACGGGAAGTTACATACCCTTCCTAAAATCTAGTAAATTCAGAATTTTAAAATACATTTGGCCCCAAAAGTTTCAGATAAGGGCTTGTGAGCTATTAAAAATGATTTTTACTTACTAGCTATAAATAAGTAATGGACATTTCTGTGCATATGAACTTAAGGAACAGTTCCTTTTGAAAGTTACTTTTGTGGTTATTTTACATAGTTCTTGTATGTTTTACCCAAAACCATTTTTTATATGATATTAGAAACAGCCTGGATCTAACATTTCATGAAAGACTTACATTGTCATATAGAGTTAGTGTAAAAATACTTGATGTTATTTTGTTTTGAGTTAATTAGCTACTTCCCTATCCTTTCCCATCTCTTTCCTAAAACAATAAGTGCAGATACCCTTCTCACCTTGGCAGAACCACTAGCATTTCTTTAGTCTCTTGTGAAAACTGAAGTCTCTTGAAGACTAATGTTTATTTTATGAAAACAAGTGCTCTTCCTTAGCCTGTCACTTACATTCATTTCATAACCACTTAACCTTTCTGCCAACATCTCAGACAAACATTGTGGACACTGAATAAATCTCTAAGGATGGGCATCACTCCTAGGTGACCAGGAAAGTGTTCAAGATGTAGAAGTTAAATTTAAGGAGACTTGACATTCAGGTTTTCTCTAAGCATCCCAGCCTCATAGTGTCAGATAAGTTTCAGATAATTTGTAGCCTACAACTTACTCTTTCAATAATATGAATACATTTTAGTAAAATTTGCCATATGCTGTGTTATAAGCTCTACATATACTACCCCTCATTATGCGGCAGACAGATAACTAAATACATGAACAAATCAAGATAAATTCTGGTAATATCCTATTTCACTCTTAGTTCATTTTCAGGCACTGAAACCTTTAAAGAGTACAATTTGGGGTTTTTGTTGTTAATTTTCTTTTCTCTGTGTTGTGTTTTTCTCAATGTGTTATCTTTGTAAATGTTTTTAAATTCTTAGGTAAAATGACTATAAAAATTAGTTGTGAAGACTCATTACAGTTTCTGCTGGTAGTTAGATTAATATTTATTGTAGTGTATAAAGAGGGTAATGTAAACTTAGTACTTCTGCCTCTTACCCAGCATACACCTTTTTAGCTCTCCCCGGATGATCCAAATCACCTATACGTTTTGCCTTTCCTCCATCTGCTTTTGTTATGAGTCTTCATGTTTTACTCAGTTATTATAACCTTCATTATTCATTCAACAATAATCTAGTAAGCCTAATAATTTATTCCTATCACTGGAAATCACAATCTCCAGTGAAAACAGGATCAAATCCTCATCTTCAAAATCTTTTTTTCTTCCATGTAGCACCAAGCTTTTCAGTCCTAAGAAACAGTCTACTATTCTCTGAATCCACATTCACATTTTAACCATTTTAGTACTATAGCTTATATAAATCGTACTTTTTGTTGTGCTTTTATAAATCTCCTACAGGAAGTAGTGACTTATGATTTCAATTTTTTTATAATCAACTTCACACAGCATTATTGCCATTGTAAGAACTGGATTGATTAAACCAGATAATGAAATCCAACCTATAGTCTGTAAATCTAGCATTAATCCACTTAACTGAACTTTTGAGGTTCTGATATTTGCTTATGTGATACCATATTAGCTATGCTTTTATTTTCAGGAAGCAGACAATTATAGATTTCTTCAAACCAGCTTCAAAACAAGGTATGTACACTTAATGTATTTCTTGTGGACTCTTGGGATAAGGAGGGGGATTCAATTTTTAAATCTTGAAATTTTATTAAACTGTTGAAAATATGAAAATGCAGAACTTACAAAGACAAGTTTTAAATATCATGAAAAATCTTCTTTATGGTTAAGCTTTCTTATATTTAAAATATTCCAGTGAAAGTTCATGATGCATATGAATTGGATTCTCAAATACAGTATTTTACTTCATAAAGAGCTTTATAAAGTAAGGCTATTAATAAACCATGTTGTAATTTCTCTTGCCAATAAAATGTGTATCCTCTACCCATTTGAAAATTTTTGTGATAACAAAAATAGTATTTTAAAAAGAGTAACAATTTTGCATTATTTTTAATAACATGCAATTTGTATGTGTTTTAATTGGCTATTTAGATAGACATATGTTGGATTCGCCACAAAAATCAAACATCAGATATGGAGGAAGTGGATTGTCCATCTCTGGAACAGAGCAGTTTGAAAGGAAACTGTCTTCACCAAAAAAATCTAAACCCAAAAGGATGCCATCAGAGAAGAGCCCTATTTTAGAGGCTTTCATGAAAGATATGAAAGGACACCATAAAGATCATGGTGTACATGAGTCACGTCGGCCCTGCGTGTCACTAGACACCAAATACCCAAAGGCAGGTACAAAAGTCTATGTTTCTTCATATCGCTTGCCACAGGAGACGAAGGCATTAAAGAAAAAACATCAGTCTCCAGAGAGAAGGAAGTCACTGTTTCATGAAAATAGCAGGGAGAGGAATGACAGAGATCGCAGCAAGACCAGTGCAGACTCCAAAAAGCAGGCCACGGTGACAGAACCTGACATCTTCAAGAACAGCTCCAGAAGCCTAAGCAGCAGGAGCAGCCTATCCAGGCACCACTCAGTAGAAAGCTCACTGGGAGCTAAGTTCCAGTCAACACTAGCTTCTTACTGCAGAGAAAGAGAACTTAAGAAGCTGAGAAAAGAACAAATGGAACAGAGAGTCAACTCAGAAAATTCTTTCTCAGAAGCAAGCAATCTTTCCTTAAAGTCCTCTAGTGTAGAAAGAAAATGTAAACCAGGGCAGGAACAGAGGAAACATAATGACATCATACCTGGAAAAAGTAATCTTTCAAACCTGGTATGTATAATAATTACTGAATTAGCTTTGTTGCTTCTTTATCATACCTAGGCTACTAAGTACTACATCTAAAAATATTTAATGACTATTAACATCATGTTCATGTCTTGTCAGGAGAATACTGATACATAATTTTGTAGAAGCTGGTTTCACTAAGTTTTCTCCGTCTGTTCATTTAACTGCATAAAGCAGCATTTCTTGCCCTTAATTTTTTCACATTGGAACAAAGATCTCTCTTAGAAAAGTAAGCATTCTTTTTTTAGGCAAGTAAAAGTTTTTAAATTAGGCTGTGCTGATGGGAGATATTTGAAGTATGAAAAATCTAAAATAGAAGGAAATTATTTTAAAACAGTAGTTCTCAAAATGTGTTTCCTGGACCAACAGTGTATCAGCATCATCTAGGAACTTGATAGAAATGCAAGTTTTTAGTCTTCAACGCAGTTCCAGTAAGCCAGAAACTGGCAGTAGAGCCCAGCAATCTGCGACAAATGTGACTCCAGATGATTCTAATGTACTTTTTTTTTTTTAATGCACTTTAAAGTTTGAAAACCACTGCTTTAGATTATGTACAAATCTTAAGATAATTGGGTGTAGGTCTTAGAAAACTACCCAAAGCTATCCTCCCCTGGAATATCAAGTAGATCTGTTTTAAAGAACTTCTCTACATATAGAACAAATGAAGATCAGATATCCAAAAAGTGCTGTATTGATAAGATGCTATGAACTTTTTAAACCAGCTCGATCAAAAATAAACCGAACTGACATTCTGGGACTGAATGGAGATGTTGCATATTCCAGTTGAATATTGCTGGAAAATGTATTTCAAACTTTAGGGCTCATTTGCAAGGGATTTAGTGCCTTTGTCAGTAAAATTAGTGATGATCAATTTGGTCCATTTTTAATATGATTTCAGTGCTTGATGGTGCATCAGTACTTAAAGAGAAGTACCAAAGAGTGATAAACTGTGCTTGTTTAGTTAACAAATACTAGGCTTACTTTCTATCTGAATAATAGTGCAGTGTTTCTAATACATTAATCTTGATTATTACAAATCTAAATTTGCATTATGAAAACTTACATTTTTGCATTCTTATGCATGTCCTTCATCTTTCTAATAAAACTTAAGATATTATAGAAGTTTAAATTTACTTTCAAAGTCAAGTGCTTTTCAAAATCCATTCTATACATCTGTATTTAAATGTTATAAAGAGAATTTCACATACTTTACTGTCCCCAACTTCTTTCCTTTTTTTTTTTTTTTCTCATTTTACTAATAGGAAAATGGACATCTCTCAAGAAAAAGGTCCTCTTCTGATTCATGGGAACCTGTTTCAGGTAAAATCAAAATTGAATCTATGAATTTTTAAATAAATGTGCATGTTAATGGCACAGGTTTTTAAAGCAAATTTGTTTAAATATACATTTTTTCCTGTAGAGATTAGCAGTTTGATGAATTATGTTCAAAAGGAACATACCTTAAATTTAGTGTGTGTAACCTGTGGTTTGTTGACTCTGACTTAGATAGGATTTCTTAACCTTTCTTATATCAGTGTGTACTGTTCTACTTCTGAATCCTTGGCTACATTAAGAAGCATAATCTTGTATTCTTGAAATTGTGAACTGTTTATTTGATATTAGAGTTATTTTGTATAAGGTTGAAACTTTCATAATCCAAAACAGTGTTTCCTAAATATTTCAAACTACAAAGATCCATTTTAATATTAAATTTCAAGGACACCTACATGATTACTTATTTTATACTTTTGGAATCTTTTGGTTGAGAAAATGCGTAATAACAAACAGCTACTGTTAATACAGTAACTCTCAAAGTATCTTTATCTTTTTTTTTAGCTAGAAAATAAAACAGTATAAAATACAAGTTACAGAAACTTACAACAAAATGCCCCCAGAAACACTAATTGTTAATAGTCAGATGTATCAGTTTTTTGTTCTGTGAATTCAAACTGAAAAACAAACCTTTCAAATTTTCACACTCAGTAAGATACACTGAACATGATAATAGCCAACATTTACTGTTCTGTTTTGTATATTTTTAATCATTTGATTCTCACCTCCTAGAAAGTAGTTTCTTTTATTTATTTTTAAAGATGTATTTATTTATGCATACAAGAGCCTGGGGTACAGGCTAGAGGCATGTGGCGTAAGAGGATTCACCAGAGACAGAGCAGGGAACAGAACAGGCAGACTGAGTGAAATATACCTCTAAGGGGAGCAGCAGGGAAGGCAGGAGAAGTTATCTCTGCCATGTGGGCCACCACCCTGGCCAGGGATAGAACTCATTCTGCAGTGGCTGTGAATGTTTCATAGTTCAGTGCTTAACCTCTTGCATCACTAAGGAGGCCCCAAGGTAGTTACTTTTAGAAATGAAAAAAAAGTACAGAGAGAGTTCAGGCTCATTCTTCTTAATATTTCACGTAAAACTTTATATACGCATGTATGTATTTTAGAAATACATTGCATTAAAACAAGTCCTCTTAAGAACTAATCTTCAGTTAAGGCTGAAACCAAATTTGACCGTCATAGAAGGAACTTTTAGGATACAGGAATAAATTTGAAGTTTCATATTTTGTTTTCTTTTTTTTTAATTTAGTATCTTTTATTTTAGTGATCAAATTTTAGTGAATTTTGACATCATGATATCAGAATGGCCATGAGATCACTTCTGCACTGTTACACATTTGTCGTAATAAGTGATCACTTTACATTTAGGTGAAGGGAAGAACAAAATATTTTTAGGCTAGTTCTGCCATTATAAGGGACTGCTGGTGGTGGTGTTAACACCAAACTATTCAGCATTTTTTTTTCTTCTGATAATGACTGAGGAAAATTCTCTTCAGTTCCTTAGCTTACAGATTTCATCAGTGGTACCTGAAATGGTTTCATTTAGATGACCCCACATACTGAGATTTTACAGTACAACTTGAAAAAGATGCTTTCTGTATATGTTAAGAGGCAGATTTAAAATAGCTATCTTTGTGTCAACCTTCATTTCTAATATTTTTGCAATTATTTCATAATTATTAATAATTACACTGGTATATGCTAATAAATATATTTCAGTTGACTTTCAAAAGGATGTAAGGAGACTTTTCTTTCGATACTAGGAATGCTTGTTTATCTGAGAATACATATTAATCAAAATGTTGTATCTTATTGGTATTACTGCTGTTACACTCATCAGTTGTGATGGTGGTATACATATCATCACCAAGAGCGGAGATACCAGAAATGTTGTTAGAGTACGTGTTTGGCTCTTTGGCCTTTCAGAGCCCTGTCCTTTGACTCTTGAATTCCAACTTAATCTGTCACTATATCATTCTGTAATTAATAACTAGTCCCATATCAAATAACATTGGATTTTTTTCCCTGTTTTATTTTTACAAACTCAATCCCTGTCTTATCTGAGTAGTTATCAGAGATACTTGAACAAAAGAAATACTAGTCTCCAACTTGTGAAAGGAACGCAAAAGGAATGATGAAAATTTTTGCAGGTGATTTCCTGCCCTAGAGAGCTTGCAAAAAGTGTGATACCAATTCAGTCCCCTTTAATACTAGATGGTAGAAGCTGATTAGTGAGCAGATTTTCCCTAAAGTTTTTCCACACTTTTTCTTTCCTCCTGGATATATCTTCAATTTCTGAATAAAGCAGGGCTAGTTCTTCATGTATAAGTTGACTTCTGT
Source organism: Galemys pyrenaicus (assembly GCA_019455555.1). NCBI lineage: Eukaryota > Metazoa > Chordata > Mammalia > Eulipotyphla > Talpidae > Galemys > Galemys pyrenaicus. Next base: position 2,427,348 of record JAGFMF010011406.1, on the reverse strand, counting down.
AGGAAAATGGGCAGAACGCAAACTAGCAGCGCTGCGATGATCTTCATAACCCCAAACTTAAGGTTATCAGTTTAAATCTACCACAAGTCTTTTTCTTAATTTTTTTATTTCTCAAACAATCATAAAGGACCTTTTTTATAAGACATTAAATCCTAGAAACTGAGTGGGCATGGAATGATTTCTTCAGGTAATAGGGAATATCTGTAGAAGAACGGACACAGGGCCTCCCTGGTGGCACAGTGGGTTAAGCAGTACACTATGAAGCAAACTGCAGCCACTGCAGCACGAGTTTGATCCCTGCCACTGGCCAGGAAGGGGACCCACATGGCATAGAAGACCTCTCCTGCCTCACCCGCTGCTCTCCTCAGCAGTGTGTTTCAGTCAGTCTGCTTGTTCTGCTCCCCACTCTGTCTCTGGTGAATCCTCTCACCTCCCACATCTCTGGCCTGTACCCCAGCTCTTGTGTGCATAAATAAATAAATCTTAAAAAAAAAAAAAAAGAAGAATGGATACAGCATTTTTTTTATTAATTTAGTTTTTATTTTTATATATTGAGTTTTCCAGATTCTGTATTGATCAGGTTATCCAAATAATTTCTTAACTCATGAGTTTTGATGTTCTGTTTTTAATATAATCAAACTGTTGAGTTGGGGACCTCTGTCCATGTGCAGAAATAAACTTGATTTTGAGAGTACTGATTATATACAAGGATTGAATTTTTAATGACTTAACAAAATTTAAGAGTAAATTAAATTTTTAAATACAATACATGGAAAATGAAAAATACATTTTTAAATACAATATACCCAATCAGCTTGGATATATATTGTAGATATAGAATTCCTAACACAGCTTGTTTTAGTTTCTTAGGACTGCCATGACAAAGTACCAAAACTTGGTGCATAATAAAAACAGAAATTAGGAGCCTCCCTGGTGGTGCAGGGATTAAGTCACAACACTATGAAGCTATCAGCAGGCACTACAACACAAGTTCAACCCCAGGCCAGGGAAGGTGACCCATATGGCACAGCAGGCCTCTCCTGTCTTGCCCATTGCTCCCTTCAACAGTGTATTTCAGTCGCTCTGCCTGTTCTGCTCCCTACTATGTCTCTGGTGAATCCTCTTACCACTCCCACCTCCAAATCTGGCCTATACCTTAGTTCTTGTAGGCATAAATGTAAAAAAAAAAATAAATCTTTAAATTTTAAAAAAAAAAAAAGGACAGGGGCCTCCCTGGTGGCGCAGTGGGTTAAGCAACACACTATGAAGCAAACCACAGCCACTGAAGCACGAGTTCAATCCCTGCCACTGGTCGGGGAGGTGACCCACATGGCACAGCAGACCTCTCCTGCCGTGCCCGCTTCTCCCCTCAGCAGTGTGTTTCGGTCGATCTGCCTGTTCTGCTCCCCACTCTGTCTCTGGTGAATCTTCTCACCCCCCCACATCTCTGGCCTGTACCCCAGCCAATGTATCAACAGTTCTGGAAGCTAGAACTCCAAAATTAATAGGGCTCTCTCTGACAACTAGGAAAGAATCCTTTCTTCCCTCTTCTAGCTTCTAGTGTTTGCATACAATCCTTGGCATTCTTTGAGCAGTTACCTGGTTTCTTCCTCTTGAGTGTCTTCACATCATCCTTAAGTGCATGTTTGGCTCCATGTCTAGCTTTTCCTTTTTGCATAGGGGCGCCAGTCATATTTCATTGGGGTTTACTCGAATGACATCATTTTAACTTACATAAAGACATTTTCTAATTAAGGTCACATTCTGAGTTTCTGGGAGGTAAGACTCACACATAACATTTTTGGGAGCCATAATTCAACCCCTAACACAGCTAAAGAGTAGAGAGAAAAATGGGAAGTAATAATTAAATATTAGGAAGGAAGAGTTAAGTAGTTTTCTTTTACAGATTAATTTATTTATGCATACAAGCACTGAGGTACAGACCAGAGGTGTTGGGGGGTAGGGGGTGAGAGGATTCACCAGAGACAGAGTAGGGAGCAGAACAGGCAGTTTGACTGAATACACTGCTGAGGGAAATAGCGGGCAAGACAAGAGAGTTCTACTTTGCCATGTGGGTCAACTCCCTGGCTGTGGATCAAACTCGTGCTACAGTGGCCGCGGATGCTCCATAGTGCAGTGCTTAACCCCTTGTACCACCAGGAAGGCCCCCTTAAGTAGATTTTTTTTTAATTGATAAGTAAATTTGTCTGCCTTCAGCTAGTTGTCCTTTCTATATATGTTTTGAATTTAAAATGTAGAAGTGTTAAATTTCTGGAACCAGGTAGTTCCTTGATCTAAAAAAGAGTTCATATATACTTTGAAGGAAATTGCCTTTGAAATCCTTTGTTTAGTACAAATACATAGTTTTTTATATTTTGTGGAGGGAAGCCTTTAATTATACTAAGTAAGCTTTTGATAGTTTTGGTATGAAATGAGCATTTGTCATTAGCTTTAAATTTCTTAAACATCAGTATTTATCAGTTACTAAGTAAATGTTAGTATTAGCTCATCATTAAATTCTAGCCTTCCAGAATTTAAACATTTTTGTCAGTGTTCTAGACACTCACTGGATAAACTTTATTAAGAATATGTGCTCTTAACTAATCTGGCAAAAATTAAATTTTAGCAGGCTCTAAGCAGAATAAATTCCCTGATAAAAGAAAAAGGAACTCTGTCGACTCGGATCTGAAAAGCACAAGAGAATCTATAATGCCAAAAGCAAGAGAGTCCTTCCTTGAAAAGCGTCCTGATGGACCACATCAGAAAGAGAAATTTATAAAACATATTGCACTGAAGACACCTGGTGATGTATTACGCTTGGAAGACATATCCAAGGAGCCCTGTGAAGATGCTGATCGCTCCTCTGCAGGCTTGGCACCTTCAAGTTCTGGCCACCATTCTTCCAGGAATAGTGACCAAACCCGTGTGGAAAGTACCAAAGAGACTAAGATGCAGAAACCCCACATATCTTTACCTCAGGAAAAATCTGCAGTTAAAAAAGCTAGTAACCTTCAGAAAAATAAAATTGCTAGCTCTGTGGCATCAAAGGAGACAAAACTTCTACCTTTACTTTCCCATGTACCAAGTGCTGGTTCCTCTCGGGTACCATTAAATGCTAAAAGTTGCACTCTTCCAGTTCCTAAAAGAGATAAAGAACGTTCCTCATCAAAAGAATATTCTGGGTATTCTTCAGAGTCCTCCAAACACAAAGAGCACAAAGCAAAGACTAATAAGGCTGATTCTGACATGTCTTCAGGGAAAATTTCTGGGGGATCTTTGCATTCAGAATATGGCACTCCTACAAAGTCTCCTCCAGCTGCTTTGGAAGCTGTGCCATGTATACCAAGCCCTACAGCACCTTCAGAGAAAGCCCCTTCAGATAAAGAGAGTTCAGGAAATTCCAATGCAGGTAGCAATGCACTGAAAAGAAAACTAAGGGGTGATTTTGATAGTGATGAAGAAAGTTTAGGTTACAACCTAGACAGTGATGAGGAAGAGGAAACATTAAAATCACTGGATGAAATAATGGCTTTGAACTTCAATCATACTCCTGCAACTACAGGAAAGTCTCCTGCTCTTTCCAGAGGGCTTAGATCTCAGTCATCAGATTATAGAGTAAGTTCTGTGACATTTATCTTTACTTGAAGAGGGAAAGATGAATTGATTAATGACAGAGTTAGATTGTTAGAATTTATTTAAAATCTAGTATTTATTATGACATGTTAATTGAACTAAAACTGATATAGTAGTTCTTTCATTAATGGGTTTCCCATATCTTTAGCTTTATTACTGTAAATCAGTGGTCTCCAAACTTTTCTGATCACACACATTTCTGTTAGTAAAAAATTTTTGAGCATGTACCCCAATTTATATGTATACTTACAGGTCATATACATGTACCACCATACTACTGTGTACTTTCTAAAGCAGAATTTAAAAGAAGGAAGACAAAAGCATTTCCTATAAAAGTTATATAGACGTTACTATAAACTAAGTTCTACTGGAGTTTCTATAGACGTTCCATATAAATAGAAGTTCTATTATTTTCTTCCTGCACCCCAATGGATCACCTTGCACACCCCCTGCTTTGGAGACCACTGCTGTAAATGAAGGTAGAGTGTAGAAATGTTGTTAATTGTGGTGTGCAATTTTATTTATAAAGTACTTCATTCTATCTTGGGAATAAGCTGAATTAAATTCTCATGTGTCTGTAAAATTTGGTGGGGAAGGTGTTAATGTTTCATGGTAACACCTAAAAATTAGTGGTTTGATCCTACTAAAATAGAATTTAAAAATAAAGACAGGGTACCCATGGAGCCTTTGGGTGTTTCCAGTCAGCTCCTAAGGCTAACAGGGTTTTATGAGTATTCCCTTTCCTAATAGATGGTAAAATCAAATTGCCTGCAGTGCAAAATGCTAGATTTAAAGCATGATGATGAAAATTCTTTTAAGAAAGGTATCTTTCTGCCCCTGGTTATTGAAATAGAAAATATTCTTTAGTATTCTGAAATATTTAAAACATCCCAATTCTTATACTAAGATGTGTTAAAAAGTATTTCTAAATTTTCTTTTTGTTTTAGGAAACTGTTCATAGTGGAACTTACACAAATTCTTTAGAACGCCTAGTGAAGGAGATGGAAGATACACAAAGGTTAGTAGAACCATGACCGTCTTGCATTTAATGTACTGCTTATTTGTGTGGCTTTTAATTTGCTTAAGAAATCATGAGAAATTATAATGCATTTTGTGCTATACCATTACAGCAGTTCTGCTGCTGGCTATTAGAAGTTATTCTTGTTCATTGGCTGAAACAGAAGACCCAGGATTTTGTGGTATACCATATTAATTATCAATAATTCCTTTCTGCTTACATAATTAGTTTCGAACTGATAGCTGAAATTCTTATACAAAAACATGAGTAGAATTTGGAGGGAGTTATCTTTTTGTTTTGATAATATATATAATACAGAAAAGTTACCATTTTAATCAGTTGAACTACATACAGTTCACTGACATTAAGCACTTTCATATCATGCAGCCATCACCACCATCCATCTATAGAACTTTTTCATATTTGCTAATTGAAATTCTGTTCCCATTAAACAGTACCTCTCCATTCTCTTCCCCCCCAGCCTTGTTCTATCTTCTGTCTCTATCAGATTCACTATTCTAGGTACCTAATATAGATGGTAATGTAAAATATTTGTTCATTTATGACTGACTGGCTTGTTAGCCTAATGTTTTCAAGGCTTACCCAATGTTGTAGCATGTATCAGAATTTCCTTTTTAATACTAAATAATGCTCTTTTGTATATATATGCCGTAATTTGATTATACATAGTCATCATTTGATGGACATTTCAGTTACTTTAATTTTTGGGGTTCTTATAAATATTGCTGCTTGAACATGGTTGTACAAATATCTCTTCACGTCCTCACTTTCAGTTCTTTTGGATATAAAACCAGAAGTGGGATTTCTAGATCATGGGGTATTTTTTAAGAACTGCATATTTTGTTTTCCACAGTGGCTGCACCATTTTACATTCCTACCAGCAGTACACATGGTTCTGCTTTCTCCACATCTTTATCAATACCTGGTATTTTCTGGCTTTTTCATACTAGCCATCCTAATGGGTATAAAGCGGTGTCTCGTAATGAGTTTGCATTACGTTTCCCTCGTGACTAATGATGTTGAACATCTTCTCGTGTCTTTACTGGTCGTTTATATAACTTCTTAGAAAAATGTCTATTCAGATCCTTTGCCAATTTTTTTAATCTGGTGAATTGGGGGAGTCATCTTTTTGATAATGTTTTGATAATATAAATAAAACAAAAGTTACCATTTTAATCATTGAACTACAGTTCACTGACATTAAGCACTTTCATATTGTGTAGCCATCACCACCATCCATCTATAGAACTTTTTCATTTTTTTCCTGTTTGCATGGGTAAAATTTTTAAACATTTGTATACCCACCTAGTCAAGTTTTGAAACCAGTGTAAAAAGAGATGGTATTCCTATATCAAATTACTCTTTAGAGAAAGAAATTTAGAATTATGATTTAAAACCCCCACATACACACTCAGAAAGAGAAATGGTTAAGGATCATAATGAATTTTATGTGACTAGTGACGGACTGCTTTTGCTAAGGAGAGGAGAAAAATACATTCTTTGTTAGTCAAGGAGTATCCTTGAAACTAACTAGAGAGCTTCACTGAAAACTCAGCTGGCCTAAAGTTGGTATATATGTATCATAAACTTGATAACCTTTGTAGCTAACCATAGGATTTGCAAAATTGGTAGGTCAAGTATTCCCCTTTCTGAATTTCATAAGATAATTTGTCTCCAAATTATTTATAAAAATTTCATGAGTTCATGTGATCTGTGATGTGAAACCTGAAGTCACTTAAACACTGCATACATCAAAAGCAGAGATGATACTTTGATCTGATGATTGACACTTTTTCTGTGATGATACAGTAGTACATTTAGTGGTGGTTTATTGTATTGTACTCATCTACTGTGTGGCTGTAGCTAAAAATAAAACCTTGATTTTAAAAACTTAGTCTTGGGGGCCTCCCTGGTGGCACAGTGGGTTAAGCAATGCACTATGAAGCAAACCGCAGCCACTGCAGCAAGAGTTCGACCCCTGCTGCCGGCCAAAGAGGGTACCCACATGGCGTAGCAGACCTTTCCTGCCTCACCCACTGCTCCCCTCAGCAGTGTGTTTCAGTCAGTCTGCCTGTTCTGCTCCCCACTCTGTCTCTGGTGAATCCTCTCACCTCCCACATCTCTGGCCTGTACCCCAGCTCTTGTGTGCATAAATAAATAAAGCTTTTTTTTAAAAAAAAAAAAAGGAGTTCATGTTAAATAAATAAATAAAAACTTAGTCTTGGCAAGAAGACATTATCAAGGGCTATGTCTAAACTCTGACTTTGAATCCCAGCTCCTTGCTTTGTGAGTTTGAGCTAGTTAGTTTTTTGTAATGTCTGTTTCTTCGTGTATAAAATGGGCATAATAAATTACCACGTGGATTTGAGAGGGTTAAAAGTTAATATATGTATGAAGTCCTTAGCATATTGCTTATCACATAAGAATTATTCAGTGTTAGGTTTGTGATGATAAAGAGTACTGCTGCTAGAAAACCTAGTTAACATCAGGTTGTTGATCTACTAGAATCAAATTAGAATTAAAGATTAGAAGGTATAGGGCCTTTCTGGTGGCACAAGGGGTTGAGTGCTGGACTGTGGGGCTTCAGCAGCCTCTGCAGCACGAGTTCGATCCCCAGCCAGGGGAGGAACATGGCACAGCAGACCTCTCCTGCCTCGCCCACTGCTCCCCTCAGGAGTGTATTTCTATCGGTCAGCCTGTTATGCTCCCATTCTGTCTCTGGTAAATCCTCTCACCCCTGATGCCTTTGACCTGTACCCCAGCTCTTGAATGTATAAATAAATTTAAAAAAAGATAAGAAGGTATAATCAAATTCATGATGTTTATTATTTGCCATTTCCTCCCTTTCTCTAAATGATTTGGACATCATTCTTAAAATCCTAGCTAATAAAGAAATATTCAAGTCTTTTGGGCCCGCCCTGGTGGCGCAGTGGGTTAAGCAATGCACTATGAAGCAAACTGCAACCACTGCAGCACGAATTAGATCCCTGCGGCCGGCCAGGGAGGTGACCCACATGGCACGGCAGACTTCTGTCTCGCCCGCTGCTCCCCTCAGCAGTGTATTTCAGTCAAATCTGCCTTTTCTTTTTTCTTTTTAAATTTTTTTTATTATTATTTTTTTTATTAATATAAAATCTGCCTTTTCTGTTCCCCACTCTATCTCTGGTGGATCCTTTCACCCTCGCACTTCTGGCCTGTACTCCAGTTCTTGTATGAATAAAAAAAAAAATAAAAGAAATATTCAGGTCTTTTATATAGTGGCACACTATTTTAATGCCATACAGTAAGTAGTTAGGTAGGAGCCTAAAACTTAAACTAGATCTCCTATGTTTTAGTGAAAATGTGTCATACATCACACAATAATTTTGAAGACGTGATTTAATCAGTGGTGTGACAAATTTTGTCATAAAGCAAAATTTTATGTTGCTTTTACATATAAACTAAAGATTTTGGGGGTAAGCCATTCATTATAATTTTCTTTCATTTCTCAGACTAGATGAACTGCAGAAGCAACTACAGGAAGACATAAGGCAGGGCCGAGGCATTAAATCCCCAATCAGAATTGGAGATCAAGACAGTACAGATGATGAAGATGGCCTCTTAGAAGAACACAGGTATAGCATTTTTTACAGTGTATATATACCAGAATAAATTTATACATTTTTTTATTTTTGTAAAATAGATGAGTCATGATGGTTAATTTACATAGTGAATACAGACATATCTCAGAGATAGTGCAGATTTATTTCCAGACTATTGCAATGAAGTGAGTCACATGAATTTTTTGGTTCTCAGTGTATATGAAAGTTCTGTTTGTACTATATCTTTGCCTATTAAGTGTGCCATAGCATTATGTCTAAAAAAGCAATGTATATTCGTTAATTGTGATATAGATACATAGTGAGTACACACTGTTGGAAAACAGTGCCAGTAGACTTACTTGTTGCAGGATTAACATAAATCTTCAGTTTGTGAGATATGCCTATAATCTCTGATGGGTTTCTTATCCATCTGTGGAAGATTTGAAAGGCAAGTATTATGGCCAAGTTACAGCTTTTCTCTTATTCTTTTCACACAGACTTATTTAGTGACTTTGAACTTTACTAGCAAAATGTGAGATATGCAGAAGCTCATGATTGTCTTCTGAAATGGACATTCTTCAGAAAAGTTTTCCTTGCACCCAACCTTTAATACAAGAGTGTATGTGGTATAACTCTTTGATATTCAATAACTTTTTTTTTTTAAAGGGAATTTCTGAAGAAATTTTCAGTTACAATTGATGCTATTCCTGATCATCATCCAGGTGAAGAAATATTTAATTTCCTCAATTCTGGAAAAATTTTCACTCAGTATTCCTTGGACTTAAGAGATTCTGGCTTTATTGGACAAAGTGCTGTAGAAAAGCTTATTCTTAAGTAAGTAGAGAAATAGACATTTTACTTTTTCCTTTATGAAAATTAAGATGTCTAATTGAGGTTAATTTCTAATATGAAATACCAGTTTTCCTAATCCTATTCATTGAAAATGTTCTTTGTAAAGTTTTCTTAATTATAAGAAGCAGAATAAGATAGTTGTTTGATGCTTTTATTGACTGGTTAGGATTAAAATCTGTATACATTAACAACAGCTATCAAAATAACTAAACCTTAAATAGGAAGTATATTTTTTTGCTCTTGTGAAAGGCGTTCACAGGTAGGAAATCCAGGGCTGGTATTTCACCACATAATCTTTCTTTACCATCCTTAATACCTTACTCCCTCAAGTACTACTAGATTTCCAGCCTTTACATTCGAATTCCCAGAAAGCCCACACATATCTATTTACAGTTGGTTGGGTAGAACTTAGTTGATATGGTCATACCTAGCTATAAGAAAGACTATAAAGTGATGTTTTATTTCGGGGAACCAGTATGACTAGCTTAAATAAGGGTCCAACGGTTATCTAGAGGAAAGGCAAGAATAGATAGATGTAGGAATGGGCAGCTATGACTCCCAGACTGGTCTAATTTCTCTTAGTAATAGTGATCTCAGGTTCAGAGTTACCATATAAATTCCAGTGCTAAATTTTATGGAAGTGTATCCCCCAGCTGGCTAGAGACTCAGTAGGCTCCTTAACACTGCCAGCTAAGTAGATTTGTCCACCAGAGAAGTCTGGAGCCAAATCAACAGATTGGGTCAGCATTAGGCCTTCATGACTTTCTTTTATAAGTAACCCATCTACATTGGGATGGAGGTGACTGCTGTGGCTGAGGGTGGTTTGCTTGCTCCTTTCCCTGTTTATATTAGATGTGGTGTACTGGTGGAAGTCTGTTGCCATGAAGGTAGAAGTCATTTTGATTTCCTTTTATATTTCCAGATCAGGAAAAACAGATCAAATTTTCTTGACAACGCAAGGCTTCCTTACCTCTGCTTATCACTATGTTCAGTGTCCTGTGCCTGTGTTAAAATGGCTGTTTCGGGTAAGAAATGTTCAGTAGTATAGTAACCTCCTACTGTATTTCCCAGTCAAAAATAAGCTTTTGAAATATAGTCTTACTTTCACATTACTAGAGAAAAAATTGATCTAGTACATCAAACCAGTGTTTTCACTGAGTGAGAATGAAGCAAAAAGAGCCAGTGTAAAGAGATTATAAAGGAAATTCTAATGTAGATTGTTTGCAGCATAGTCAGTAATGTTAGTTGTGCCTCAATATTTCCTCACACTGGTAAGTCACTATTATAGTTTTAGATCTTATGCTTATATTCCTGACGTTTTTTGTTGTGGTTTTTTTTTTTTTTTAAATCTGTTCCCCCATTTTAATGGAGGTGCTTGCCTATATTTTTAGGATTTAACTTGCTAGTATTTCTCCATTCAAATTAAATTTAAGATTTAAAATTTGAGGAATGCAAATCCAACTGAATGATTTTCTCACCTATTCATCTTAAACTCACTTAAATATCTTAATTTTTAAATTATTTAAATAGCTTTATAATAGCAGGTATCAGAGGTAAGGTGAAAAGTGAAAAAAAAAAAAAAAAGGAGATTTTTTTTTTTTTCCCCCCTGGGTTTTAAGATACCATTTCGACCTCCCCTGGTGGCGCAGTGGGTTAAGCAACGCACTACGAAGCAAATCGCAGCCACTGCAGCACGAGTTCAATCCCTGCTGCCCTGCTGCCGGCCAGGGGGGGGACCCACATGGTGTGGCAGACCTCTCCTGCTGTGCCCGCTGCTCCCCTCAGCAGTGTACTTC